>CM051374.1:20546324-20696324 GCA_028015245.1 Cardamine occulta
TAGGCTAGCTCGTTTTAGACCAGAAATGATCTCAACGATGAAATCTAATGTTTGTGATGACTATGATTAAAGGAAATTAAGTGATTTCTCTAAAACATATTAATGTTTTCATCTCTTAGAATAAAAGTTTTACAGAAATACATGAACCAGGCTCGAACAAGTCTTAATAACCCAACAAGCCTTGAGAATTTCATTGTCTCAGATGAATTTCACTGTCCAATAATCCAATACTTACTTGTTTCACATGATCTTTTGTGCAAAAACCAAAACGGTTAGTGCCACTTCATAGTTTATCCCTTTCCACCATTTGATACTGCAACCAAGTCTTCAACTTTCACTGGCTTGTGCAGCTGCAGTCAAAACCATTGTTCTCAAGCAAGTTAGGAACAAAACCAAGACATCAACTTATGAACTAGCCAGCGAGAGATGGGTACTATACACACTCACCGCTTCTGCAATGCTAAACAAATGAAAAGACAGCATAAAAGTATCGTCTTTTGAAGGAATATTATCGTGATTCCAGTATGTCAGGTTATCGAATTTGGCCTTCACTTCCCAACACTGGTTCTCTTCTGTGGGACTAGGAGCTTTTCTCTTTCCATTAGTATTTAGGTTACTCGCTTGTCCAAGCACAAAGCCTGATGGATAACATATGAACAGGCTAATGAAATGAGAGTAAACCAAAACATAATTTCTCCAACATCAAGGATACTAGCAGATTCATCAAGACATTATAGAGAATTTGTTCATTAATCTCCTAAGATATATCCACAAGAGTTTCAAAAGTTTTCGACTTTTCATCAGAGAGAAAAAGTACCAGAATAGCCACTAGGGAGAGAGATAGTTGCTCCTTGCAACTTCCTTCCTCTGAAATGAGCTTCTTCCGTTTTTACTCCATCAATTTCGACCTCTACAGTTAAACAACTTCCCATTTTAATCTCGCTACATATAAAAACTTAAGTGAAAACAGAATTTCAAATATACAAAACAATGATCTGTTACCAATGGACTTAGGCTTGAAATAGTGAGAAACTTGAGCAGGACCATCGAATCTAATGCAGCAAGGAAGCTGGTGAACTTGACTGCTGAGATCTGCAATCGAGTTTTCATTTGCAGCAGCCCTAAGGTCTATGGTTCCCATCAAGCTCACTTGGATCAATTCTCCAGATTTCTTTACCACAAATTTGCCAATACAGTAATAAGAACAAAACCAGTAACCATAGTTTAAACACAATGGTGAGACCCCAAACACGTAAAACCATAGTCAAAATTTGATAATCCACTGCTATTAGTTTACCCATCCATGATCAATCGTCTAAGAAGAAAACCAATTTCGCCAAGAAATAAAAGTGATTAAACTCCGAAAAGAAACAGTAATCTATCCAAATTTGGTTCTCTGTTCTTTAAATCGTATTTCATACCATAAAGTATCAATTTTGATACCTCAAAGATAAAAACCAATTGAAGCCAGGAGCGACAGAGAAAGCTAAATTACCCTCCAGTCCCAGATTTTGAGTTCTAGTTCCAACAGAACCCTTTACTGTATAATGGCACCAAGAAGAACGAAACTGATAAAACGGAATCACCTAATGATTAAAATCTTACATTACAATTCAGGAAAAGCCGCGATTGGAATCTAGTAGTAGAGACGGAGAATTGGTCTTGGAGATAGAAAAAAATAAACAAGAATTAGGGCTTTGTGAGTCTCTAACTATAGGATACACACAAAAAAACTGCCATTTGTTTTGCATTATTGTTTTTTCGATTGTGATTTGTTTTAGTACTTGTACAAAGATGAAGTTTATAATTTTCTTTTTGTTTATGGGTTATTACCGCCAAATTCAAGCTTCATTTTCTCTTCGTGATTTCCACAATGTCTTAAAATGGACAAGTTATAGAGATAACATATTACTCTGGTAATGGTTTTTCTACATATGTTGAGATCCAAGGAGATTAACAGATTCATTACTTAGCATTATCACTGAAGCTCATTTTATTCCTTGTACACTTTATAACCAATCATTCAAGCCTGAATCCATTGCTAAAGACTGCTTACTTACTGAAGATGGTTTACATACAGAGATTTCCAACAAATTATTACTTAGTATCATCACTTGAATTGAACATAAGATCATTGATTCTTGTAATATCAATGTCAGAAATTGGATCTATAGGCCTGTCTTCTTCACCTTCCTTCCTCCCAGGATCAAATTCCCCAGGTTCTCTACTGTACTCATCTACCATATCAAACAAACAAACAAAATTAGAATATCATCATCGCACGCAAACACAGTTAGAGAGTACTTACTTGAAGAACAGTTCTTTTTTTTTTTTGGGAAAAATTTCTCATATTTCAAACAACGTTACATAAAACTGATCTAAAGAGCGGTGCAAGCACTAACCAAACAAGGTATTGAGAGAGGTTGGGGGTGGAGTGGCGATGAAGTTGAGACCAATGTAAAACGCCAAAGCTAACAACAAACTCACCATCAAATACGTTGGCATAGCCAATACCCAATACCTGCTTGGGTAGTAATGGATCCCTATAGACTCCAACAGTTTATCTGGTACATAGGCCCATATCAAGAAGATCACTGTAGCAACAACAGTCGATATCAAACCTACGAAACCATACACCTCTGAGGGTTTGGGTCCCTGCACTTCTGATGCTCTAAATGGAGATGACCTTGTGCTGTTTGTATCCTGGAAACCGGGCTTTTGCTTCTTTCTCTTCGAAAAGCTTAAAACTCGTCTTGGACTATTCACTGAATGAGCTTCTTCCATGGTTTTTGATAAACGAGGGGACTATGTAATCACTGTGAACTGAAAGCAAGAGAATCAATCATTGGGTTAGATCTCCCTTTCTGTTATAACTAGATATCAAGAAAGACCAATTTGAAGGACAACACAAGACGAAACTAAAATCAGGTACATTGCATAGACATGGGGAACATATGTATGAGAATTGAGAAAGCTCTTTGGGTTGAAATCTATGCAGCATCCAAACTCTATGAACAAAGCTCAGGAACAAATCCTTAAAAATCCAACAGGTAGGAACTAACAAGGTTACACATTTACAGATGTTAATGCCAATATCATCACTACACAATTGCTTCTCTTGCCAAGATAATGAGACTATCAAAGTATATAAACTAAAATTTCAGAACTTTTTTGTCAATATAGTTAAACGAAAACAGAAAACTGCAAAGGTTTAGTGGTTAAATGAAAACAGATAGATCCGCACACAGATGGAGAATTAAATGAAATTCAAGAGCAATCCGAAAACAGAGGAAAAACCAAACAGAAAGATCCAATGAAAGGCAAACAGAGGAATATTTCCAACAAAAAGATGATTAAAGACGACAACTTACCGACCAAAAGAGGACCTTTCTCAATCAGAAGCTCCGTACTCAAATCTATCTCAAGCTGGGTTGTTAATTCGTGTTGCTTATGAAGTGAATTATGTCAGAAATTTACAAAGTCAATAACCGAAAATTGGGAGAAGAAATAAAAAAGCGAGCTTTGATGATTTACTCAGGTAAAATTGCAAACTTCAGACAGCAACTGAAACAAATCTTCTCCCCCCCCCCCCAAAACCCTAAATAAAAACGTTTCCCAAGAAATTTTTGTTATTTTTGCATAGATTTTAATAATTTGTTGTATAAATGGGGATGGGGAGGCCCGCACAAGCGGTTCTGCAAAAGTAAGCAGCGTCAACACTCGCACAAGCCTATTAACCCTTCCAAAAATTCTTTTGCGACATTTCTATATGTTGTACGATTTAGCGCTGCGACCGGCTCTCACCGCCCGCTTTGTTTTCCTTATTAGTTTAAGGCAATTTTATCACGTTGATGTCCCTCAACGTTTTATACTACACTTCTCTACACACACAAGGCTCAGCTTCCCGATGTGGGACAAAACTACACTCCATTACGGCATTTATTCCAAAACTTAGACAATCGTAGAGAAGTTATATTAATCTTTTTGGGAAATGAAAGAAATACGCAGAAGAAAACTAAGTAGTTACAAAGGTACTTGTATCTCACAAACAAATTGTTTTTACTAAAACAATAAGATGAAGATTTTGAATCTTGAAAAGAATTACAGCTAACAGTGGGTTCTAGCGTGTTCGGGTTTGTGAGTGTACTCGTAATCAAGATGCACAAATGCTCGTTCTATCTCTTCTAGCAGTTCGAGTTTCTCTTGCAGCGATTCTCCAATGTCGTGAGCTACTTGTAGAGGCATATCAGCTGGTAGAACGATGTCAACCTCCACAAAGTAATGAGAGCCAAATGTGTATGCTCTCACTGTATCAATGTGTCTAATGGCTTTATGGTGATTCCAACACAGGTATGTTAGTTTCTGCAGATATTCTGGTGTTGCTGATTTCCCGACAAGAGAGTTCACGTTCTCCAGTACTGTCATTGACCATGTTCGTATCGTGTACAATGCAAGCTACAGGGATTAAACGACATTTTTCAGCGAGGAGATAAAAAAGACTTGTTTTTGATATTTAAGAACTTGGAAACTTACAATGATAGCTCCAACTGGATCAATCCAATCATCGAGGTAGTTGGCGAGGATTACTGCAATGAGTCCAATGATGTTTGTGATGACGTCAAAGAAGTGATCTTGAGCATAAGCTTTAACAATCTCGTTACTGAAGGATCTGCAGTAAAGAACAAGAAGTAGTTTAACCAATGTAACAGAGAGCATGATCCCAACCACCCAACTCTCTTGCTCTCTTGTTAGGCTGAACTCCTTGTGCTGTATGAAAGACGTTGCGTGCATAATGTTAGTAACTTTTGAAGCTCTAGAAAAAAGCTAGGTGATCAAGTTTCAGACATACAGTGGATAGCATTGTGCGAAGAGATTCCAAGATGATTTGCAATCCAAGTGTCGCCATCACTGATGCAAAGACTAGGATTCCCTGAGAGGATTTGATCCAAGAACCACATATTCAGAAATAGATAAAGCTTTGTAGACTTGTTGTAGTTGTTAATAGTTGCACAGAGAAATCAATAGCACGAAACAAGCTTGCTTAGGCCGATTCAATATCTTCACACATAAAATAGAAATGTACTTAGGGAAGGGAAGACACATGTATATATGTGCAGAATCTTTAAAAGGATGAGACAAACCAGTGGTTGCATCCTTTTCTTCCCAATGGGATACTGATACGGGTTTGGTGTCTGCATTGAGAAGGCGGTAAACCACAGGATGAAGCCAGAAAGAAGATCAAGAAGAGAGTCCAATGTGGATGCAATGATTGCTAAAGAGCCACTTCTGACAGAAGCATAGACTTTAGCAGCAAAAAGAATCATGTTTGCAATGTTTGATATTCTAATCGCCAATGTTTCACTTTTAACCAGTTTGTCCTGCTCTTCCTATGTGCACAAGACAGAGATATTCACAAAAATATCAATTAACAGGAGCAAATGGATCATAGTTTTCAAAAAATGTAGAAGAAGAGACAAGTGGCATCATCTGAACTAACCTTTGACATTCCAGGGACAAAGCCACGCTCTGCAAGTTCATCCATTTCAGTAAAACCCTCAAGCATCTCTACCTGCTGCTGGTAATAATCTGCCACATTATCTTCCGGACCTGAAACACCACAAGACACAAAAGCTTCAAAATTTTGCAGAGAAGCAAGAAAAAAGTTTCAATCCAGTTCAGCTACAGTAGCTTCTCACTATGTGAGATCATAATTTTCAGTAACACAAAAACAAAGAAATCTTGCAATCTTGTGTTACTACAGCTTCAGTCAAGCCAGATTACTCGATGGGATCTATAATAATGGTCAACTACTTCAAAATCAAAAATCTCAAAAATCAAGATCAAGATCAACATTTGAATTCATCAAAGCTTGAAGCTTCACACAGAGTGAACAATCTTTTAAGAATCAAAAACGCTAAAAAATAGCAACAAAAGACGCCAAATTCAAATGTCTGTGCTAATCAGTTTCCTCTGCACATATCAATAATTTCATCAGCTAAAAAGCTGAAACTGAAGAAGAAGAAATGAAAATGTCGAGAGGAGAAGCAAATTTTACCCAAACAACCAAGACAGTTCTGGAGTTTACTCGGCGATTTCTTCTCCTTATGCTCCGGTGAAACCTGAAAATCGTCGAAATTTAACTGCCAGGACCGGTCACCGTTACCATGAAAGTCGAGCAGCGAGATCCCTTCTTCGGCATCAGGACTAGCTGGCCTAACCATTTTTTCGGCGAGAGAGATTTGGAGCAGCGGAAGCTGGTTTAAAAAAGGAGGGTGGTAAGGAATGGAAATTAGAAGAGACGAGAAGGGTAAATTAGGAAATTAAAGAATAGATGATGGCTCTACTACGACTGCTGTGGTACACATTAAACAGAGATTCTTGGACCAGGGACTTGAAGAGACGTCTATGTTAAAATGTCTACGTGGCGTTTTCTCAATGGTTTTTTGTATCTCGCACGTGATTGGTGAAATACGTGTATAGATCATAGATGATATGAAATGTAGCTATTTAAAGTCCCGTGACGAGGTTATACTATTTATTAAGTAGGACCTCTCAACCTCTAAGTATTTTTTATTAATATAAAAAAACAGAGTGAGATACGACCGACCCGAGATACAGAATTGGTAAAGGTTGATGCAAAATCAAGTGTTTTGACTTTGAATTTTTAATGAAATTATTCCTTTTAAGGGCCGCTAGTTTTAAAAAATATTCAATGGTTTTGTTGGGGAAAAAGTCAACATTTTGCCAAATGAAATTATAATTTTTATGTTTATCATCATAAAAAACAAATTATATCATTATCATGAAGGTTGTATGCTTCTTATGTTTCAATTTATATGGATGGAGTTTACGAAACGTGGGTAAAAATGTCACGCACAATTTGTTCATGGGCCATGTCGGTAATCCTCGGCATAATTTATATATGGGCTTTACAAGATGGTTTTAGTCTAAGACCCATTATCAATATTGAAGGCCCAAAATAGTAATATTTATTTAGGGCTTCGGTCTCCACTATAAAACTATTTGCGGCGTAAGCTAGGGTTTCTGTCTGCTTCACCTCTCCAGGTTCGTACGTCTTCTTCCTCTGCCTTCTTTGCTGCATCGTTTGCATTATTCATCATCTTCGTACATTTCACTTCCTCATTCTTAACTGAGTTTGGTTTTTGATCGAATTTTGACAGATTTAGAGTGGGAAGAATCGTTCTGAACCATGTCTCCAGCTAAAGGTACAGTTTTGTTCATTGATAAACCAGATTTAAAGATTGAATCTTTACTGAAACGATATGAACTGGTTTTGGAGCTAGCTTACGATTTGCTAAGGAACAAGTTTGCATTGAAAATGAGATTTAAATCTTCAGATTTTGTAGTATCCATTTAGCTAAGTGGGCTTTTGAGTTGTAGATTAAGTTGTCAGATTATTTGTGTAATTGTGTATGGAAGTGAATTTGAGATTTAGATGAATAAAGTATCATTTTCTTCGTTGAGTTGTGTTAATTGGTACTGAGTTTGAAGCAATGTATTCTTAGTTTCTTAAACTCTCTGGGGTTTTATGCAGTTGATAGTACTAAGAAGGTCGATCCCAAGGCTAAGGCCTTGAAGGCTGCTAAAGCAGTGAAGTCTGGTCAAATCATCAAGAAGAAGGCCAAGAAGATTAGGACTAAGGTCACTTTCCACAGGCCTAAGACTCTCACCAAGCCCAGAACTCCCAAATATGAACGGATCAGTGCTCCTCCAAGAAACAAGTTGGATCATTACCAAATCATCAAGTTCCCACTCACCACCGAGAGTGCAATGAAGAAGATTGAAGACAACAACACTCTTGTCTTCATTGTCGACATTCGTGCTGACAAGAAAAAGATTAAAGATGCTGTTAAGAAGATGTATGACATCCAGACCAAGAAAGTCAACACTCTCATCAGGTAAGTTCTAAAGAGAGTTTTCTTTTTTTAAGTCTTGTCGTGAGTTTGATTGTGTTATTGGTATATTTGATTGACACTTTGTTATGGTTTTGTTGCAGGCCTGATGGAACTAAGAAGGCGTACGTGAGACTTACACCAGACTATGATGCTTTGGATGTTGCTAACAAGATAGGCATCATCTAAGTTTATCTATCTCTGCGACTTTTTGGTTTTGTCTCTCTTGTAGTCTCAGTTTTGCTTTATGATACGTTACCTTCATCTTATGATTGTAGTATTTGGAGCAAAAACATTTTTTTCAATACATTATTGTCGCAGGTTATTGTTGAATTCAAGTTCTATGTTTTTTACTTCTCAAGAATCTCATCATTAAACTCTTATATAAACTTATAAAACGCAAACACACAAATGCAGTTTCTGCCTAACCGGTAAATGAACTTATTTGTCACCACATATTTGTTTGGATCATTCATTATCCTTCTATCCACAAGTTAATGAATGGAGAAAGTATGAGAAATGACGAAAATATGAAATCTCTTATCCACTCAGACAAAACCAAGGCAATGATCATCGATCATCTTAAGTCTTGCGAGTTGTAGCCATTATGGCAGTCTCTTCACTATCAATCCGCTATGGTGTCTCACCAACAATCTCGCACAAGGTTCATAACACTCTTCTGATTCCACTTTCTCTCTCTGTTTCTGAAAAAAAAGATTCATATGATTATATATACATTGCTTGGTTTTCTTACCAGACAGAGATTCTATGTCCAAATCCATCACTCAAAGCTTGTTGTTTACTTTCATCTGGCGATAAGATTGACTCCTTTAGTAAGAAAGCAAACTCTTGATGACATTTCCTTCTCATACTACATTTACTTGTGTTGATTGATTCATACTAAACACTTCAATAGATTACCAAAATGGAAGTGGGAGCACTTGGAAGAGAAGGCAAGCTCTTGTGGGAGTAGGAACCTTAGTTGCAACTTCAATTCCAGCAACTTTGCTTCTTGCTGAAGGTAATCTACAAAAATGACTTCTTATTTTATTTTATTTTTGGTCTCTTCTTCATTCTTTAAGGACCAAGAGCATATGAACTTTGTTGAGTTATATAATGTTTTGCAGAGATACCAAAAAGCTACTCGGCTTTTGTGGATCGAGAAGACGGGTATTCTTATTATTACCCATCAGACTGGAGGGTGGGTAAGCTTTGGCTCTGTTTCTTTTGCTATTGTAAGGATGAGACCTAAATGAATAAGCTTTGTGATGATCTTGTTCCGCACAAACTATATAGGAATTTGACTTCAGGGCACATGATTCAGCCTTCAAGGATAGATACTTGCAACTGCAGAATGTTAGAGTTAGGTTCATACCAACTGAGAAAAGCGACATCCGCGAAGTAGGTCCTATGGAAGAGGTATGTATTTCACATCTTACTCTTCTCTCTATAAAATTTGAGAATTTACATTGGTTCTTCATTCTTATATATGTTCATCAGGTGGTTTATGATCTAGTTAAACATAAGTTTGCAGCACCAAACCAAGTAGCTACCATCTACGATATGAAAGAGGTCAGATTGTTAACAACTTAAAGAATCATCAAAGTTTTGAGAGATTGGATCTTTATTAGAAAAATATGAAAATGCAGAGAGTGGAAGATGGAAGGAACTATTACACGTTTGAGTATGGACTAAGAACTCCCATCTATGCAACCACTTCCTTTGCAACAGTGGCAGTTGGAAACAGTAAGCATAGATTATAGATTTACTGATAAAGGAGAAAAGAAAGTGAGGAACTAAAAGTATGTGTGGCTGATTTGATGTTTGCAGACAGATACTACACACTCATAGTTGGAGCAAATGAGAGGAGGTGGAGGAAAGTGAAAAAGCAGCTTCAAGTTGTGGCTGACTCTTTGAAGATCCTTCAGATTTGACAAAACACAATAAATCTCCTATCTATCTTTCTCTATCTGTGGTTACGAAATTGTATGTAGATAACAATTTGATATTTCATATTCTCTACATCTCCAACGATGTTTTGGCATTGTGAGTTAGACTCTGAGTTGGTTTCAAATTTCAATAATTCAATCAAACTTGCAAATAAAGTGGATACAATGTATTTACAAAACATACGCCTTTTTTCTCTTTCTTCCTAATCATTACACATTCTCCACCTAAAACCACTCACAACAACAAAAACAAACCTCAGAAAATAAATTACCCTCTAATCGTCATTTTCAATAAACAAATCGATATACCTTAGAGACCAAGCAATGAATAAACAGTCATACTTCTTCATCGCTTCGTCTCCTGAAAGAATAAGGGAATCTAACGTCTACAAACTCCTAATTTGCTTACAGAAACTAACCGTGGTTGTACAACTTCTGCTCATTTGGTGTAATCCCGGTCTGATAAGCCTAAGATCAGATGCAAGTTATGTCCCGTAACCGCATCCAATAAAAACACTATCGCGCGGCATCACGTCATGGTTGGTATGTGACTGGACTAATCTCGATTAGGCACAAGAGTCCAATCTCTCTTAGATCAGTCGATGTTGGCGTAGACCCTTGCCAAAATGTGGTTGCATTAAACGGACATACAATCCGTTTTTAGCTGCTAAAGTATCATGCGTACCTTCCTCTACAATTTTGCCTCCATTGAGAACCACAATGTTATCCACATGTCTCATCATTGCAACTCTATGCGCTATCAGAATCGATGTTTTGTTCCCCATTATCAATGTATCAAGAGCTTCCTGCACAACACGGCTAGACTCGGATTCGATAGATGAACTTGCTTCGTCAATCAACAGAATTGGGGCATTCTTCAGCACTACCCGAGCTATTGCGATTCTCTGTTTTTGTCCTTGGGTAAGTTCAACACCTCTCATACCGATATGGGTGTCATAACCGTGAGGTAAGCTGCTGATGAAATGGTGAGCATTTGCAATTCTTGCTGCTTCCTTCATCTCAGCTTCACTCGCGTTATGCCTTGCATATATAATGTTGTCTCTGATCGTCGTGGAAAAGATTATGGGTTCCTGTTGAATCAGACCCATATGGCTTCTTAACCATCTCAAATTATATGACTTTAAGTCTCGCCCATCTAATAAGACCTGACCAGCAACTGGGTCATAGTATCTCTCGATCAACGAAATTATTGTGCTCTTTCCAGAACCAGAAACGCCAACCACAGCTACTGTTTGTCCCCCATTGATTTTGAGACTGAAGTTGCTCAGTACTAACACTTCCGAGCGGGTTGGGTAGCAGAAGTCTATGTTTTTCAGTTCAATGCTTCCATAGACGTTAGGCGGACTAAGAGCTGAGGTATCATCAGGTTCGATTGTAGGAACTCGATCTATGATTTCAAATACTGAAGCGAGAGATTTACGGCGCTTGAGAATGTAAGGTGCTAATCCAAATGGCTCAACAAGGGCAAATGTAGCAAAGGAGAAAACCATGTACTCAGTTAGAGCTGTAGACAGTTTCATATATCCGCGCTGTACTGATAACGCGGTATACCAGAGGAGGAGGGCATTGCAGGCGAAGAGAAGAAACTGTGAGAAGCCAAACGCAAAGCCAATAGCCATCCCATGGAAAAAGCTCTGCCTGAGTATCCGTTGGAGTTGCAGTCTGTAGAGTTCCATCACCTTGTTACCGGCACAGAAAGCCACAACCGTATATATGTTTCTGACAGCATCCTCGAGTACTAAGGAGGCCTTTCGATGCATCTCCTGGATGCCCTTTGAGAATCCAGCAAGCCAAAGTTTCTGGATATTTATTTCAAGGAGTTTATCAGAAACCAGCATTTGCAGAACAGATAAATACTTCAAAGCTAAGTACACAGGATGAGATGACATAAAGGACGTAGCTAGAAAAATTTACTTCCTAAATCACTACTAGAATTTTTTTGCAAAAACATTAACAAATTTTTGACAGAGGGAAGCATACGACTACTAAACCGGAATTGGTTGACAAAAAGACATAAGAAAACACTTTCAAGGGGTTTTCTGGACAGTAACATAGGGTTTGTTGGGGAAGACTGAAGAGATGAAACAAACCTGAGCAATGGCAGAAATAGTAAGTACTGGCAAAGTCGCCAATGCAACAAGGGCCAAACGCCAACCAAGCAGCAATCCGATAAGAATGGCAACAATAACGGCAAAACTATCCTGAATAAATATCGAAAGCCTGTTACTAAAGGCAGCTCGGACAAAAGTGGCATCATTTGCTAGGCGCATCGACAACGTATCTGGACTGTTCTCTTCTTCGTCAAACCATCCAACTTCATTACGCAGCATCGCTGTCACATCAGAGAATATCAGTGAAATGAGGCAAGTGGAAGTGGTAACATGTAGAGAAGCAAGTTAAATAATGAAGAAAATATTGGAGTACCTGAAAACATCATCCTCCGCACTCTTTCTGTCATTTTCTCCCCCATAATACCAAAGTAGAAATGCTGCAAGAAATTGGCAACAACTGTCACTATTCCCATGCAAGCAATGATCAAGCACCATTTGTCAACCTCCTCGCGCAGGTGGCTTCCCGTGCTCTTATAATATGCCGTCACTACTAATGCAATAACATAAGCTAAAAGAGGATTGAAAGAACCAAAGATAGCAGCACCAATACTCCCTAATACAGCGTATAGCCACTCTGGAAAACTAAGCTGTGCCAACCTCCAAAATGAAGGTGACTCCTTGTGTTGAGCGTCCTTGGCCACCTTAACATTTGCTGAAGTGTCATCAGAATGACCAAGAGGGCGGCTAAAAGTCTGTGAATGGGAGCGCTCATTTTGGGGATCTGATATCAAAAGGGGTGATATAGGGGATTCTGGATCTGAACCATTTGATTTCTGACGTTGTGGACAATGAATGTCAATTTTTGGCAGTTCTGGTAACCGCATCTCAAAACTATCTTGTCTTTTGATGGTTGGTTCCTTATCACCGACATCCAAAGAAGAGCCATTTTCTCCCATTTTTTCTGGTGTAGGGCTATGATCATTGGGGGATTCTTCACTATTAAAGCGCAAATCCTGGGGACGGAAAACACCATGACCTCTCTGAAGAGATGGAGACTTGGCCATTTTTGGTGATGATGGTTCTTGAAAGCCACGACCAGCTGAAGAATCCCTCTCTACCTGGAACGCAGTAGACTCATTGTAGGTCCTAACTGGCATCCTGCAAGATGATACGAGTTCCATAAACAAGTAGAATCGTCAAAATCCACCCTCAGAAATCAAAAGCAGCCAGACAAAAAAATATTCTATCACATGACTTTCCTACACAACAGACTTGACAAGTTGTTAGATGTATGGTATTGGTAGGAGAATCATACCGTCTAGGTAGCTTTGTTGCTTCTTCACACTTCAGAAGCTCGGCATACAAATTACCAAGGTTGATTAATTCATCATGTGTACCCATTTCAAGTAGCTGACCCTCCTCCATTACGGCAATATAGTCAGCATTTCTTATCAGACTTAGCCGTCGGGCTATTATAATGGTCGACCGTCCTAACATTAGAAGATCAAGAGCTTCTTGGACAACTCTTTCAGCTTCAAAGTCTAGTCCCCCAGTGACTTCGTCAAGCAGAAGAATTGTTGGATCTAACAATACAGCTCTAGCTATCGATAGTTTTATTTTCTGCTCCTCTGTCAATGTTAAACCTGCCTTCCCAATCTAGAACAGAAACAAGTCATTTCAAACTTCTAAATTGAGAATAGCAGCACCAAAAGCAATTCATAACTACAAACTTTTCAGTGGATGGTTACCTGAGTATCATATCCTTTTTCCAGTGAACTGATAAACGTGTGTGCATGAGCTTTTTTAGCTGCCTCCTCTATCTGATCCAGAGTAGCATCTCGGCCATATGCAATATTCTCTCTTATGCTCAAGCTAAGCAGAGCAGGCTCCTGTGTCACCAGACCTATTTTGCTTCTCAGCCACTCTAATCTTAGATTTTTAATATTTTCCCCATCAAGTAGAACTTCTCCTGTATAAGAGTACACCATATATATAAACAGTTAATAATAGTCTTTGCCGCAGGTGAAAATTCAAAGGAGATTATAATTAAAATATTGATACATCTTAAACACATCATAATACCTAGTGTAGGATCATAAAACCGTTCCATTAGAGGAATGATGCTGCTTTTTCCAGAACCATTTCTACCAACAAGTGCAACAGTTTTTTTAGCCGGTACAGTGAGGTAAAATCCACTCAAGATTGGAATCTCAGGTCGTGACAAATAGCTGAAATATACATTCCGAAACTCAATATTTCCTACAACAGCAGACAATATAGTTCCCTCTTGATTAGTCCCAGAGGAGGAACGACTTATCATCTCAAAAAGCCTATACGCCGCAATTCTTCCTTGATCAAATGAATAAAAGTTTGTAGCAGCTTGATTTAATCCCCTGCACAGCACAATATGAATACGATTAGCAAAAAAGTGTGCAAACAGACACTGGAGAAGAAAAATAAAAGCAGAAAAAGTAGAATCTGTCGCTTACAGCCCACTTAAAATAACAGCAAAAAGAGCTGTAATGATTTCTCCACCATTTGCTCTTTTATGAGACACAAAGAACCGACCAATCCAAAGTTGCAGAGCACATGAACATATAGCAAGTCCATATGTAAATCCAAGTCCAAGTCCTTGCACAAGACTTATCAATATACCATATCTCAGAGTTGCTTGGAGAGAAGTTGCGTAAGAGTATTTTGCAAGAGTTTCATTTGTAAAGGCATACAAAGTTCTAATGTAAGAGACTGCCTGCACATTTAGAATAAACCCTTTTAAGGGTTAGAAAATTCATACAGACGTATACTGACACGGTAAACTAACCAGAATGGAGAACTCAGAAAATGGACCAGTAGGGGATTACATTTCAGAAGACAAACTATGACAAACTAATAAGACAAACTTATAGAACAAACTATTAGTTTGCCTCATAAGACAAACTAATAGGCGTGTGATTGCCATGCATCCAAGTAATTGATGCTAAGAATGATTATACATGAATCCTGACATAACAAAACGAAGCCATGGCTTGGGAAATATGTTGAGATGATATTTTATTCACTATTGCAGTACAGCCGCATTAAACCAAGCTAAGTAACCTGAAAATCCCAGCCTGTATAAATACTATCTAGCCCTCATAGATTTCTGCCAAATATCTTCTGAGATTAAAACAAGTTTTGATTTAAATAAAAAACCAGTGAAAACATGACACTTTGCAAAGTGAAAATCAGCTTTAATATTCACAACTCACAAGTCACAGAAATCTCTATTATAGCTCAAATACTTAAATATCATTTTCAGAAACATTTCAGTTAATGCTTGCCACAGAAATTGACAGTTAAAATGCAATATTTTTAAAAGATCCAACAGTATCTCCTTCATGTCCCCCATAAACCTAAAAATTATAATACCTGTTCAGCAATGCTGGCTGCTTCAGCATATGCATCTTGAATATTCTCAGCAAGTCTGTGGAGAAATTTATTTGAAATACCTCCTGCAGCAACAATAAAAGGACCAGTGGCTAACGTAATGAGCGCAATTTCCCAGCAGTTGACAAAACCGATAACAAGACCACTGATAAATGTTGCCATATTATGTATGTAATTCCCAACCTGCAATGTCCAAGATCAAAAAGATTAATAAATGCCTGAAGATGTATCACTCCTTGCAAAAATAAAGATATTTCAAGAGAAAACTTGAAACCAGATTCAAAAGTTAAACATACTTTTTCGCTTAGAGCCGACTGAATGAGTAGGACATCACTCAGCACTTGACTTACTATATCCCCGTTATTCCCATATGTATCAAAGAAACTCATATCCTGATTTAGTAGTACTTGGACATACTTTGACCTGATCACAGCAGTCTGCCTCTCTCCAGTCAGTATCCAGCAAGACACCTCTATAATAAAGGACAATTAATTATGGTGGCAGCTAATAGCATCATTGCAGTAGAGGAAAGAAGGACACAACTAGATTATTTATATCTGTAAATATTTTAGTAAAGGTGAACTTACCAATCCAACCAGAGATGAAAACACCTCCAGCAATGTATACAACAGTCAGCGAAAGCTGCACAACAAAGGGCATAAATAACTTAAACGGGTGACATTCTTTCAAAAACTACCCAGAAGAGCATACAGAGAAATTCCTAGGGACGAGAATAACTAAAGTATAGATTTTGAACAAGGGTGGTCGCCTTCTTTTGAGCATGTATTCCAGTTAAAAAGCGGATTAATTACTTCACTACATTCTCATGTTCACTTCTTGGCAGGTTTAAGAACCTCGCAGGAAGGTTACTTAACCCTAATGTGACAAACAACTAAAATTACAATATACAGGCTCAGAAGGATAAACAAAGTTCCAAAACTCGACCCCAAGCTAAACAATGTACTAAAATTTCAAAAGCTCCGAGCTAATATAGAAATCCAATCCAGAAATTGCTAACCAAATTACAGGATTAACTTCCAAATTCAATTTCCCTCGAGCTCACTCAGCTCTATAAACCTAGGAAAATTACGAATTTTGTAAAGCCACAAAATCGTATTGCAAGCTGACATACCTCGACAAGGCGATCGAACTCCGGTTCACTGGTAGATGCAAGGACGTGAATAATTTTGGCGAAGTAGTGCAAGTAGACAATAAGAGCAGTACCATGAGCAGCAGCAGCTACGGATCCAAAAACCATAAGCACCCAATCAAAGCGATCAGCACAAGCGAAAAGCTGAGAGAAAGGAACAGCAGCAGGAGGAGGTTCCATCTCCTCCATCTCATCCATCTCCTCTTCATCCTCTGCTTGCGTCGCCGTGCCTGTACCACCGTTCTCAGCACCAGGATCGGGGTAAGGAGATGGAGACTCAGGAGGCTCGGAAACTTCGGAAACAGGTGTTAAAGGCTGTATATGCGGCGGAGACCAACCAAACAAACCCCTAGAAATCATCATGTTATCGACGGGGGAATAATCACCACCGTCTTCGTGCGTAGAAGAAACCCTAGTTTTAGGATTTTTCCGAGTTTTGGTTAATCTGAAAATTTTCACCGGATCTGCTGCTTAGAGGGAAGAAAAGTCCTAAAATCGGCTAGCAAATCGTTTCCGGTGCTCTGATTTTTTTATTTGTTTTATTATTTTGGGTTTTCCCAAAAAAAAAAAAAAAAGGGAAAGACAGACAAGTCTGGTGTATGTGTGTCACCTGATGTTACACAAATTTTTAAGAAATATCTAATTTCCATAATAATACATTAAAAGTATATAGAATATACACCGGGGTGGCTGCGGAATAACGGTCAACTACGGCGACGAGTTTTGAGTATATTTTGTTTTTGTTTTTTCAGGTATATTATTATTCGTTTATACTTGTTGTTGAAAAAAACTGTTTATGCAAAGATCAAATATTGCGAGACGTATCTTTAATATAAGTTGGGCCTAGACGAACTGGTCTAGAACAAGACCAGATTATGACACAACGAAGTTTTTGCAATATCCCCAACAATTTTTACCAACGTGTAACGTGTTTGTCGTATCCACTGTCAAATATGATAGTCGGTACGTACAAACGAAGTTAAATTATGTTGTCACTTGTTGGGTTGTCAAGTTAATTGACAATATTGAATTTTTCCAAATTTTATAGTAATCTTAATTGTTTCGAACTTTGTTCTTAGAAATTACATTATTCGTGCTCCAACCAGTCCATACACTGTGCAAGTCAAAATTCAATTTAAGAAACAAAAAAAAAACACTAACACTAACCCTAGCTTGAATATGAATCGTTAGATGGATGAAAAAATTTACAAAAAGAAAAGATAGTAAAAACTTGAAAAATGCAACTAGAGAGGTGCGGGTGATGAAAGAGAAGGGTGCTAGGACATGTGAGATTAGCATTTACCCAGTGGGGGCAGGTATCATTGAGGCAGTATGGAGCTTCTTTTTCTGCCAGTGCATTTGATCTGTTCCCTTTTTCTCTTAATCAAATGAAACTCCACGTATGTAATATATAGTCCTATTAGAACCACAACTGGAACTATATAAAAATTACTCTCTAGTCTTTTAACAATCATTTGTATTACTCAATTCACTGTTATTTTGTAGTTGTAGTCAACTATATTTGTTTATCTAACAATATAATAGTCCATTGATTCTTCTACCATACATTAAGTAATTGTAATATATGTTGTAATACTCAGTTCCACTCAATAATTGAGTATTTTCATGTCATATCAGAATCACGCTTCAAAAGTTTCATTTGAAAGTTTTGTACCACCAGGCCTGTCTGAGCCATTTGGGGTTGGTCTGCTAGACTGCAACTGTTCAAATTTTGCTTGTTTTGTCCACGTATACACATTCCTTATGTGTGTATATATATCATTCGTTCAAGGATGTATTTTTTCTTTTTGTACTAAACATATTTTGATTGTGGGAAGTCTCGTTCCGATTTCATATGTCACTAAAATTTTGGTTTCGTTCCTTTGCAACCACCTATTTCCGTCTAGTGAGACTAGTTTCTTTTGCAACTAAGAAAAATCGGAGCATTTCGAGCTAAGTTGTTATTTTTTTTTTTTTGATAAAGAACGAGCTAAGTTGTTTCTAAGGCAACTTTAGAAAAGTAATTCCTCAATACTATATTCCCATGAAAACTGTTTTCGTTGCTAAGTCCAACGATCAAAGTTGATGATCTAATCAAAATGGTTTAGTTGGTTTAGCGTTAATTAATCGATTTAGAATGACTTGTGATGCACGCTTTTCTTAGGTGACAAATGAAGTTTTCCACACAGGCTTTTGTTGAATAGGTAAAAAAAAAGAAGAAGATGCACACATGGTTTAAAAACGATATTTCACCTAAACCAAATATTTGGCCATTATAGGTTAAATTTGTAAGTGTGTACGAGAGTATCAATTGTCAATTAGTACTACGTACTCTTTTTATTATCAAATGCACCTACTCCCGAAAATCAAACTAATGGGGTGGGGTCATTTATAGTAAATATTAGAATAATACATACCGGTTGAAAATCTTTAACCTCCAAAAACTCCAGCTAAAGTCATAATTGAATAAAAGTATAAAACACCCTTAGTCTTGTTTTGGCGAGTCTACAGCAAGAAATATTCACCCACGCGTTAAAATGACAGCAAATTAATAGAAATCAAAACATGTTGATGCGTGTATCTTTAGACATAAATCTTTTGTTGTTTATTTTCCAAATCGGAGTCGATTTCAAGAAAATGAAAACATTACAAGCAGGGGTTGATCAATATTGACCATCTCTTGTAGAGCCAATATCAGTTCATTCTTATCATCTTCATTATAATTTGATCCTTCCAATTTGACCAGCTTTAGATTCCTTAGTACTCTTGCATGCTTGCTCGCATCGTAAGCAATACTAACTTTTTCTTTTGAACTATAGGTATTCAAATCGACCTTCGAAATAAATAAAAGTATTAGCACGAAAAAAACAAAAGATGTGAACTAACAAAGGTCTTAGGTACTTGTCACTTACAGTGATGAAGAGGCTCTCGATTGAAGGGCAAAGTTTGAGAAAAGAGATCAGGAAATTAATGTTTTCTTGGTTCATCGAGTTATCTATCCACCGCAATTCTTGTAACTTGTAGAATTGGAATGATGTCCAAGAAGATGATATCGACGGTTTAATTACTTCCTATAAACAAAATATACAATTGTCAAACAATAAAAATGAATGTGGTGAAAACATATTTTATTTCACAAACTTGATAATATAATAGCATGATCAGTTAAAACCTTTAATTGTAAATTAAAAGATATATAGAGAGGATTATGTTTTGTTACCTCGAACATCCATCTACAGAGTGTAAGAGATTGCGAGTTTTTGATGATAAGCAAGAGAGGACCCATGTCTAAAGTATTGTTGAAATAATTTGGGCCTTGTCTTACATCGAAAATCGCATTGGTCAAGTTGAAATGTTCATGGATCTTCATCAAAGGTAGAGATCCCTTGTAATGAAGAGTTTTAAGCTTAAATGATCTGATATCGAGATATTTCAGCTTCGGGCAGCCCGAGATCGATAAGTGAAGAAGCTTATTTGGTGAATCAATAGTAAGAGAAGTCAACTCCTTACAACCACAAATCTTGAGATTCTCAAGTAAAGAAAAATCCAAAATCATGGAAGAAACGACTTCGTGGGTTAACGAATTCACCGAGTCTAAACAAAGCGTCTTCACCAAGAAACCACTTGAGTCGACAAGTCTTTGGTTCTGATCGTTTATCTCAAGACGCCAGCAAAAGCTCTCTTCTTCCTTAGAACCACCAGAGAAGAAGAAGAAGAAGCTCATATGCATAACGCTATGAGGTGCGAGGATAGTGGAAACGAAGTTTGACTTGTCAACGTGTAACTTCATCTTCCGAATGTTTTTAGACGGATTGTGCTCGTCGAAGTTGTTGATGAACCGAGAGACGGCGTGAGAGATGTTGTGGCTGTGAGCGACGAGTAAGGCTTGGTTCCAAACGAACCTAAACAGTGTGGAGACGAAAGGGATTAGTCTTGCGGATTCGAAAGGGAGGAAGCTGATGATATAGAGGAGAAGCTCTAGTGGTAAGCTAGAGAGGAAGTCTGGTTTGAGTTCGTCCATGGTTATTGTACTGTGAGGTGCATTGAATTTACTGCGGAGAGGTTTTAAAGAAAATTACGGTTAAGTACGTACGGATTTGGGTTTTTATAAAACTGGATTCTCGCGAGAATATTTGGGTTTTTTTTTTGTTTTCATATCTTCTCGTTCTCCTTTGTTTACCTTTTGTTTCATTTACTTTAGTCATGTGCTTTGAACAAGACTAGTCAACTATTAATTAGTCTTGATCCATAAATACTTGGTCAAGACTTCAAAACGATTAACCATCCGAGAGCTTTTGAGTAATATATATGATAAATAGATCAGACTAATTAATAATTGGTTTAAAACATCATATTCCTGAATTTTATGGAGTTTTGACTATGAGAAGTTGCCAATTACAGTTAATTATTGTATGATAAAGATTCTCAGTTGAATGTTAGTTTCTGTAAATTGTGAGATTATTGTATCATTCTTCACCATCCTGTCCATCCAGTTTTAAGCTACTCAGTGCACACTTGAGCGGAATGTAGCAAAATTATAAAAACTAAAATAGACAAAATAAACAGTAAATTAAACTGAATCTGCTTCATAAAGATGTTTCAACTTTTAGAAAACAAATTTCTTCCGTTGAATCTCGTATGATGATTTCAAAAACAAATAATTCTACAGATTACTAGCTGACTGATATGTAAACAAATTCACAGGTAAATCTAGATTTGGTTGTAACATGTGATACAGAATCGCTAAGAACATCACGAGGGTATAGTGCAAAGCACCTTCTTGATCCATAAATACTTGGTCAAGACTTCAAAACGATCCGAGAGCTTTTGAGTAGTATATGATAAATATAAACTAATTAAATAATTGACTAGTCTTGTTCAAAGCACATGACAAAAGAAAATGAAACAAAAGGTAAACAAAGGAAAACGAGAAGATATGAAAAGAATAAAAAAAAAAACCCAAATAATTTATCGTTCTTTCCTTTTTCCCGATAGTATTAAGCCTTCATTGATTTGCGCTAAACTTGGCAGATAAGAGCACACAATTGAGCAACCATTGAAAGAATCTTCAAGTACATGAGCGAGACCCACTTCGTGAAAATACTCCTTTTCTCCAATGATGTAAGCTGATTTGCAGCGCTCAACGTGGTCTAAATCGAAAACCACAGCGAGTTTCTTTTCCTCGTCAATAAAGAAGCTCCCAGGTTCAACCTGAAATCGTAAATCAGTGTGTGGGCTCATATCAATTGCTAAGAACAGCTTGCTCCAAGACACAGCCTCGGGCTCAATCTTAGTCGTAACCCATATCTCCAACATGTATGTATCCAAGCTCTGAAATAACACTGCAAGCTTCTCTTCTTCGACACAAGATAGAGTCACGATATCTTCAGGAAGATAAGAGCTGTGAAATGGAACATTGATCCTCTACATCTGCATCTAAATCTTCATCCCCTGCCAATTCATCCTCTTCTAATTTTTGTTTAGCAAAAAAGTAAGCGTTTCCCTTCAATGACACGCCATGTCGAAAAAAACTCTATAACCCAGTCGGGATTGACATCAAGAACCTTCCACGAATTAGAGTTTAAATCATAGATTTCAAACGCAAAAACGTTTAATATTCCACGCATCTTATCATCCGCAAACCTCAATATTTTGTAAGATTTCTTGTTTTTATCGTATCCTAGAGCATACCTGTCAAATCTGTGAAAAGCGTCTTTGGGCTCGATCCACTTGGTTTGATTCAAATACGGGTTCCAAACCACTAGCCTCGTGTTGTCTTTGGTTGCACATAACATTAAGCCATCGCAGTGAAACACTTTAGATATCTCGATCTGATTGAACTTACCAATATGTTTTATAGATGGATCAACATAGTCGTCGTCTTCCTTGTTTATTTCGTTGAGACCGAATCTCACTGAACAAATCTTATAATCCATTATCATGAACCCTAGAAACTGCTTCGCTTCTGCTGCTCGACCAAAGATCTGATGTTTTGATAAACCGTTCCATTGTTTACAAGTACATCGTACATCTCTTAGAGATGTTATTGGAACCCTAGAGAGTATCTCTCCAACCAAATCTCGGGAAAAATCAGAGATCATCGTCATCGTTTGAGAATGAAACTAAGAACATCTCCAATGGTGAGTCTTTTAAAATGAGATTCTTAACTTTATAATATTAATATTTACAATATTATTTAGTTATACAATTAATTTTAAAATTGGAAAAAAAATTAACCACTTGTAGAAAGATACATGTAGAGGTGAGGTTATAAGATTTATTATTTAGGGTTCTTAAATTTCTTAAATAAGAATCCTTCTCTCCTTTTTAAAAACTCCTCTTATTTTTTTATTAATTAAAAAGTTTAAAACTCCTTAAAAACTTCTATTGGATATGGTCTAAAGGTTTTAGTTTTTTACGCTTTGGTTACGATTTTATGTGCACAAGAGATAGTTTTCGGTTTCAAATATCGTTTTTATGTTTGTTTTATGTTTTTTTTTTAACATCAGATAAATACATGTGGTTCTGATTGAGTCAAACATAGATATTAAAGTTTAGATAAAGAAATTTTAATAAATTAGTTTAAAACGGAAAATTCGGCACCTGAAAGCATTCTTGGTCTGTTACTATAGATAGATCTGATGATGTCATCGTTCTCTTGTAGGCTTGTCGCAAAACAAAATTTATTTTAAGGACTAATACAACTATTTCCATTTTTTTTCACCAATTGTATTAACCTATTAAAGAAAAACTAAAAACTAATGAATTTTGATATAATGAAAGTAAATCCAATTGTTATGAAATCCAACTCTTAAACATATATTTTTTTGTACAATTCTGTAGTCAAAATTACAAAATACACTGATTTATTTGGTATACGTAAAACAAATGAAAAAAACATTTCAATTTTTTTTTTGTAGATATTCATGTGTCTGCCTTATTTAGACGAAAATACAGATGGATAAACCCTTGCATACAATGGCATGATATGACATGTTAAGTAAAAAAGTGTTTTGCTTTACTCGGTGTACAGATTACCTTATTTTGTACATAAGCTGAGCTGAAAACGATAGTCAACCTTCTCGAATTAGTTATGTGGATCGAAAAAATTTAGTAATCGCGTTATCTAGTCGGAATCGCGTTTACTATAGAAATAAATATCTAATGATGTAACATGTTAGACTCTTCGTGCCGCGTGTCTAGACTTCCTTATAAGATTCACATGGGGCCACATACATTTCAAGTTTTCAACTTCCTTGTATCCTATATATATATAAATGCTACTTTCGTCAGTTTGTTTTCAAATCTTCATAACACTTTCGATCCTTCTCCGTGACCAATGAATTATTTTCAGTCCACGAAAATGGATTATTCAGAAAATGTCTCTTCTGACGATCAAAAAAACAATATCACTCCTGTTTCACAACCTGCTTATTTGACAAGAGATCAAGAGCATGTGATCATGGTCTCTGCTTTGCGACAAGTGATATCCAACTTCGGAGGTGACACTGACACATCATCATCGAACTGGAATAATGCATGTGAAGCTAGTCTTCCACCTTTGAATGCTGGTCCTTGTCCTCTCTGTAGTATCACAGGTTGCTACGGTTGTGCATTCCCACGACACGAAGAGATAAAAAAGGAGAAGAAGAAACACAAAGGAGTGAGGAAAAAGCCATCAGGTAAATTATAGTATATTCCAATACGTACGAAATGTTTCAACAGCTTTGACCTTTGAGTTTGTTCTAGTACTAGTTTTATGTATTTTCATAAGCCATCAGGTAAAAATAAAATTATGTTATAATATGTTATGTTGAGTATGTTCTAACAGTTTTATGTATATATTTTGATACGCTTATCAGGTAAATGGTCCGCTGAGATATGGGATCCAAGTTTGAAAGCAAGGAGATGGCTTGGAACGTTTCCAACAGCGGAGATGGCTGCACACGCTTACAACAATGCGGCCGCTGAGCTTGACGGAAAAAGGCCAACAAGACGTGGCAAGAAAAACTGAGAGGGAAACATCCATCAGGAAGACGACGACCGTGGAAGATGACTGAGATTTTTTTTTTGTTTTTTTCAAATTATAATTTACGAGAGATTATGATAAGTGAAGTGTTACTCGATTAAATTTTGATACATGAAAATTATAGCCCTTACTTTTTGACCAATTGTATCAACCTATAAATAAACCGGTCCAAATTACTTTTGGTTCCTTAGCGGTTTTTACTTTTCGTTTCTCTGAGGGTATTGGGCTTGGGCCGTGGCCCTAGTTTGGTACGTACGAACTTACTTTCCCAAAGGTTGGATCAATCATCAATGCATCAAATTTGTGAAAGCGGTGCTTAACGAAAAGGGTTTAATGGCGAGATTCGATGCGAAGACGATGGTCAAGGACAAGAGATTCTGGGTCGCTTCTTTTCTCATCCTCTGGGCTGCTGGTCTCCAGGTTTTGATTTATTTCCCCATCAATTTTTCAAATTTCAATTTGATCAGACCACATTTACTCTGTCTTTTTGCAAAATTTTCTAGGGACACATGATGTGGCTGAAGAAGCAAGATTCATTCAAGCAGAAATTTGGAACAATCGATGAAGACGACAAGAATTGATTCAGTTACAGCTTTGTGTCTCTGTAACAGCTGTTTTGTGTGTCTTGAGGATGATTACATTTATATGACATTTTTCATCATTTACATACACAATCCTTCTCTGGACTTTAGCTACTATGTCAAATTGTTAGAAATCATCATATTCATGTATTTTCTTGAGTTTTGATTCTAACAAGTTGCCATCTTCATTTGCGTTAAGTTTTGTTTTGTAATCTCTGTAATAGTGGGATTATGTAATTTTTTTTTTTTTACTTTTTAAGTTTCAAGAACACTTAAAGAGTATTGATCTTGGATTCACATCTTTGGATATTTCCTTTCGGATGTGTTTAATTGCAGTTAATTTTGAAGGGTTGTAAGCATTATATTCTTGTTTCTTCCGCAGATTGTGTCCTAAGGCAGTAGCAAAAAACTTCTATAAGAGCTCATCACTCAACGCCAATGTTAGTTTTGATTTTTGAATCGTTATATCGCCAATGTTCATATATACAGAACAAATATTATACTATGCAAACTTTTTCATAATTTAAATAAATTGTATATGTATTAAAGAGTTTATATCATGATAGGACTTCACACAAGTCTATTGAGTTATGTATAGTGGTTTAGATTAATTAGTTGGTCTAACCCGGTTAAGTTAGTATACCATAAATGTATAACATACACAATCATGTATAGATTATTGATTAATCGAATAAGATGAGAGAAGAAGTTTGTTAGAAGATATTTCTCATCTTATTCGATTAATCAATCTATACATGATTTTATGAACACATTTATAGTATACTCAATAAAGTCCTCCAAAATTCTCTCTATGGACAAAGAAAACGTCAGCAGATGCATATATGCAGATTAATTATTCTCAACTTTTTTTTTTCCTTTGTCAACTAGACGCAAATTATTCGTAATTAGACTGTTAAGCACTGCAGATATTATCTGCAAATATGTAGATGTCGATCCATTGTCCATATAATTTAATTATAAAACTTTGATCATACTTTATAGATAGCTAACTTATTTCATCAATTTTCTTATTGTTCTCTCTCAATGATTTTTTTTTTCTACTTTACCGATGTCAAGTAGGATGGTGAAAAAAAAAACTTGCAATGAGTAACTTAGAATCTTGAAATGACTAACTTAGAATATTCGAACAAAACCCATTCACTGAATGCTCTTCAGCATGAAGCTTTTTATAACTAAAGTACAAAAGATGTCACATCAAGTACAAAACTATCTCTCAACATAGATGCTTTTCTTATGTGGCGATCAGAAACCGCAAACAAACAGAATCTCTCAAACACGTCTCTGTTCAGAATCCACGAAAAAAAAAATGTTGATATGATCCATGATGCTCCATTACCCACCACCGCATTACATCATACTCAGTGCTCTAAAGAATTGATTTTCAACAACTTTTTGCAGATTACGTATGAAAAGTAAGAAACATAAAGTGATTGTTTCTATTACATAACTACACTTGTTGCAGTTTTCTTGGCCAGCTGTTGGAAATATATGTAGGAAACCCACAAGAGATTGAAGATGTGTTATTATAAATCAATTAGAACTCAAAAACACCAGAATCATTATTAGTAAAGGTACTTTTAGCAGTGCAACACATTTCATATATTAATTATATATAGCCGGGTACAAAATTTTAAAAAGCCAAAATTAGCATTACAATAACACTTTATCGGTGTTTTGAAATCGGACTCATTCTTTTCTCTTATTATATTTTATTTTATAATGCCGTAAGTGTTTTGCTTATTTTAGTTTACTCCATTGGTGTTAGGCTTCGAGATCACAACAACACTTGCATCCTTTGTGTCCATTTCTTCATTTGCTTTTGACGAGAATGTGACATGTTGTGGAGTACTAAGTGGGAGTTCCTTGTCCATGTCTGAAAACGATGATGGTTCGTCTTTGCTTTTTCCCCACAACACCAAATAGAGTCCAAGAACTATCACTACCGCTCCAAGAATCCTACAAATATAGTATTTTGATCAATGAAATTAATTAACTAATTAAATCATAAATTATTTTTCAAGACCTTTTAAAAAGTTTGCATACGTACCTCCCAAGGAACATAAGCTCAGCAAGAATTATAGAACCCAATATCGCAACAATGACCATGCTCAATGGATTGAAGGCAGTTACAAACACCGGTCCTCGAGTTTTCATTATTACTCCTTGAACATAATAAGCAATCCCTGAACATATCACTCCCTGCATCAAATCATAGTAAGATCATTTAATTTGGTTTATATATAACCGGAATCAAACACTAGATTATATACTAATATATGATTAATTAATCTTACGGCATAAACAGCAGCTAGTAATTTGGAATCCAAATGGATGGACCAAGCAGAAGGATTTCCCCTTTCAATGAAAAGTGCCACAATAGTGCTTTCAATAGATCCCATTAAGCATATGTAAGCTGTCAAGGATAGCTCAACCGGGTATGATTTAAGTGTGATTGCCTGCATAAACCAATCATTTGAGTGGATTAGTATATTATAACCGGTTATTATACATATTGTAAATATTGGTTTTAAAAGTTAATTACTTGGAGATTGACAAAACCGGCCCAGCAGGTGCAACCAATAGCGATGAGGATTGCGCCTTTGGTAAGATCTGGTTTGACCCCGAGATTGGATGAATCTTGATGAATGTCGTTGGGATTAGCCCAAGGCAAAGGAATCAAAGGTCCTTTCACAAGAGTCATAAGCATTGCTCCACCAACTGTTACAACTGTTCCTAGAATCTTGGCTTGGCTTGGTATTTTCCTGATGTTTACCTTCTCAAGTCTACACATCAAATATATATAATGAAGTCTTTAGACCATAAACCAAAAATAACCACACCAAAGACTAAACCACATCAAACGAAACAAAACTAAAGTTCTTAATACCTGAAGATCCATGCCATAATAAAGGCAAAGGCAGGTAGAACATTGGTCATCGCAGCTGTAAAAGTGGCGGATGTGTACTTCATACCAGTGTAGTATAAGTTCTGATCAATTGTTGGTCTATAAAATTATAAACATAATATCAATAAAACACTCTTACGGACATCAAAACATAAGAAATAAATTTAAAAGTTTTAAAAGTAAAAAGGGGTAAATTACTTACTCCAATAACCCAAGCAACACTATCTTGAAGAAAATGGGCAGGGTCATCTTTGGCCGCACTTTTCTACTCATTCAAAAAGCAAATTTCAGTAAATTTAATAAATTACATTTACATACGTACGTAGAATCATACGTACATGCATGCATGAGTATAAATACAATTTTATACGCCAAATGAAAATACTATACCTATCCAAGAAAAAGGCAAACGGAGCAATGAAAATTGTAGCGACGATGTGGCGATATGAAGCAAGAACATGAGGGCTCATGCCTCGGTTGAGAGCAAATTTCGCTATGATCGACAGTCCAGCATATCCGAATTGAAGAGAAATAACAGTTAGGAATGGCTTCCATGTTTTTAAAGCCATCTCTCTCAACGTATACTTTAAGTTAATTTGTTATAAAATGAGAAATATATAGCAAATATGATGTAAGAAAGAGCTGATGGAGAAATGTGGGAGGGGATGAAGTTGGTTTTATAGGAGGGTTTTTAGGGTTTTTGCATTATTTTTTTATGAATTTTTAAAATTAAAATATATATAACTTTTGAGTTTGGAGGAATTCTAGGGATTCCACTAAGTAATGCAAGTCTGATGGTGAGAGGATTTGCGCCATTCTATAGTTTTGATATTATTATCCCTGGTTTGTAATAGGAGCATATACATAATTATATCAGTAATTGGTGATCGTGATGATGATGGAAACATCAACTACAATTGTTAATTATTAAATTTTAACAATTCCGATTTGCTTCTTTTAACCAAGGAAACTGAGTACTTCTCATCGGATTCAACCATTCTAAATACCATTGAATATCCCATAGATTTCACTTTTTTTTTTCCTTTTTACACAAAATAAACATAGCTAAATTTAAATCGTTATCAAAACTATTCACCTGCTCGAATGTCCCAAATTCGCTGGTCATCTACTAGTTTATCAAAATGAAAGTTTCGTATATATTAAATATTTTGGTTTAAAACTAAAAAAAGAACATGTTAAGTTTTATGGGTTTTTAACCCAAAATTAATTGACAATGAGTGAATTGACATATATTCATTATATACTAGTATTAGTTTTTTATATAACTGATGTGAAATTCTAACAATATATATATATATAGGTTTTGATATACCATTACAAATAAGAGAATCAATTATTGGTCATTATATTAGTTGGGATATATGTTATGTAAAAATATTTCTGATCCAAAAGATTAATAAAATTTAATTTGGACAAAGATATTAAAAGTAAAAAGTAATCAAATAATAAGGGTTATAGCAAACGAATATGATATTTAGCCAACAAATGCGGATAATGAGACTCAATTGAGGAACACAAAGTGGATCCGTGCCGATTTGTTCTTGTAGTTTATGAAAAAAGGATAAGAAGAAATATATAGATGTATCGAATAATTGAAAGCACCGAATTAAATATCACTTCAATTAATCGACGTAGGAAAACAATTCAAAATGTAACATATTTGTCCACATGACAAATTTAATAAATGGAAAACCGCGTAATGCATCCGAATCGGATCATATGTGGAAGAAAGAAAACAAAAGAACTTTTGGCCAACGTCGTGTGGTTGAGAATTTCGGCACTTTATGATTCTCTCCACCTGGAACATATATCTTTACATAGAACAATAATAGTAATATTTTATTTTTAAAAAACAATAATACTAATATTTTGATTAAAAATAAATAATAAGGGAATTGATACGTATCTGACGAATGCCACAGAGTTTAATTCCCGACAGCCTGATTGCGTATGGATAGATATTACAATCTTCAGTGTCATAAAAAAAAAAAAAACTTCAATATCATTTAATTTGATAAACTAGATAGTAACTCGCGATTACTTTATACTTCGTTAGTTTATATTATCACAGATTATTATTAGTATTTTAAATTAGATTTATTTTATGTTTTTAGTATCTTATTTATTATTATTATATATGATTTGTGTTGTGTTAATTAAAATTACTAATATATAATTACGTTGACAAATTTATTTAATAAGTTAGATTATAATATAATTTTGTTGTAAAAATTAAGCGGTCTTATGTATATTTCATATTATTCAAAAAATATATAACTGTTTGATTTACTTTAATATATCAATTATTATCAATGATTAGAAATTCGATATGAGATCCGTCATGATTCGTCTTGACCCATCTTTAACCATTATAAAAATTAGAATATTTAAAGATTTGGATGATTTAAAGTTGGATGATAAAAACATATTTTTAATTTATAAGACAGAGAAAGTGAGTTTAATTTTTTGTGGAAAGTAATAATTATTTAAAATATTATTTACAATTTTTTTATTTAATTATATTAATTTTGTGATTATTATTGTATATTTAATGACTTTATTTTAAAATATTAAATAGTATATTGTTTAAATATTCTAACTTAATAATTTCATATTTATTTAGGAGATACTAAATAAAAATAAACAGATTTAAATTTTAAATATTAAGAATTAAAATTTGAAATATTTATAAACCAATTTTATGCTATTTATTAGGGAATTGATTAACTAAATAAGAAATATTATGATTATTAGTAAGATTAAAAAAAAAGAGTTGTTCAATGGTATTTGCTGTAATATTCTACGTAAATGCAAGATTATTTTGCTCTTAACATTGTTCAAATAATTATATAAATGGTTTTTTTCCTAGTTTCAGATAATTAAATTTTAAGTAGTTTGTTTTGTACTTTAAACCTGTTCAAAATATGCGACTTGTCATGTCAATTATGATCGATGGTTAGTTAAATCCAAATCCAAATATGTGCAAATAGTTTAAGTACTAGATAAAAAAAAATCTGTATTTGTAATATATCATGCGTCTATACATATCATGAACTTTATTTGATATTGATAAAGACATATCATGATTCATGAACATGACAAATCGCATAGCTTACCCACGAAACAGTAAAAAGATAGAGTGATTATGTTGTTCTCCTCCCACCAAATTGGACAAATTTGGCAAGCTGAGTTGACATCGATCGAATTAGCTAATTAGCTAGAATTTTGAAGTAGCGGATGCATCAGCTTTTTTATTTTATTTTTATAAAAGATGATGCATTACAATTGATTTGATAGTTGATTCGTAATATTATCATATTTTAATACATATTTATCCAAAGAATAAAGATAAGAAACATCAACCAAAAGAAAAAATGGCAAAGTTATCAATCAAAACAGTATAGCTCTCAAAGCCAAATATTATACGGCATAGGGTTTTTTTTTTTGATAAAAGTTTTAAACGGCATATATAGCTATATAACTTATACTAACTTGTAACTTATACAGATATCTCATTTAGTTCCGAACGAATTTTCGACGAGTTCGGTTTATCCAATTCGAAAATAAAATACACTACTCAGTAAATATTCATCTAAAACACTTAATTATGTTAAGACCCACATAGGCAACTGGAAGTTTGTATCCAATTATTTATATTAGTAAAGATTTTGTTATTAAAATTTCAGTTGAATTTTTTATCAAAAAAAAATCAGGTGAAATTTCTATAACTCGAAGACACATGTTAAAACCAGAAAAACTTAAGGAATGTATGAAGAATAATGGATCTTTAAATATAAGCATCTCCGCCAAAACAAGTGGTATAGTGCGGCTTAAAGTTTGATTCATCATAACACCACCACCTGTGCAAAAGACATCTAGTTTCCTAATGTGACAATCATGCATTCATGTTGATTAACTAATCATGAAAAATAGCATCTAAGAATATTTTTCTTGAATTAACAGCAATTGAGGCTATATATGAAACCAAAGAAGCAAAAGGAACGTATCACTTCAATTGAGGCTATATAAGAAAAGGTTTTGCATAGAGTTTGAAAAAAATAAGAAACAAATATTTAATAAAATATAAAAGAAAATGGTAGAAGATAAGATAGTGCCAAGACACATTATTACATCACTCTTTGTTCCACTTAAATGTGCATATTTTCTGTTCGATCGGATATCTATTCCGATATGTTTTTAACTTTTTTGGATATGGTTAGTTACATATATACAAATATCAATAGGGATGAGTATTGTAAAATTGAATTCAGATACTCGTTCGTACCTGACATAATATTTTGAACCAGTATTATATAATATGTTGAACTTTTCATGATTTTTCCGAGGTTGTCTTTTGCATATTAACACTTTAACAGAGGCAAAAAAATTGAATATGCAAATTATGTATATTAATGGGTGCAAGTAGAGTGGTTCCATCGTAAATGTGGTGCAAATAGAATAGTCTCTAGTAAATTCTTGTAGTCATGGCTAAAATTATCTGTCATGGATTATTATGTAGAAGTAGAAGCATTTGCTGACTAAAATTACTACCTGGTCACATGTACGTAGCTCGAGTATATATATATTTTTCTCAGTGGACTTATTGGATATTTTCTCAAATTTTTGTGGAGGGTTGAAATCGAATTCCCATTCCAAAACTCTGCAAAAGTGGCAACACTAAAGGATCCAAACATATAGCTCGGATAGAAATAGCCCGGTTTTTAGAGTTTTTAACCCATGCTATTTTCCACTATCTACTTCTATAATATGTTCACTGCACATTCTTGCATGTTTGTTATTGTTAGTATTTCTTTTACCAATTTCAGAGTTTTGGTCTTCAAATTCTAACAATAATGTGTCAGCTAGATAATACATAGGGCTCGCTTGTGTTTTTTCCAACAAATAGTCATTCTATTACTCAAATTTGAGATGGTGAGGTGAACCTCACATGAATAGAACAGTCTACAAATTAAACTACTCTATTAAAAAATTTAATGAGAGGAGCAAAATGGTCTATCTTTTTATTGAATACACAAAAAATAAAATAAATAGAAAAAGAGGTAAATCATCTTTGAAAAAGGAAGAGTATTTTTATCTCCGTTAAAAAGTTTGGCCAGTCCAGTGATCTCTCAATTAGAGCTTAATTGGTTTTATTTTTTACGTTTATTAGCTAAAAAGCCTAAAAGTCTATGTGTGTAAAGGAGAAAATTGCACCCAAGAAAAAAAAAACATTATCTTTTTGATGGGTACGTGTCAAACTTTTTTTTTTTTTTCCATTTTTACGGTCAAATGGTTAACAACTTAACATGATACAACATACAAAGTTTACAGAAAAAGTGAAAAACAAATGAAAGCCAGAGCAAAAAGCCCACTTACTAAACCCGTGTGAAAGTTTAGACTGATGAGTTACGGTTTTTTTTTTTTCGTCAACTGATGGGTTTTATGGTTTAAATGAAATATTCTTTATATCTAAAATATTCTTTAGATCAGGTTTGGTTCGGTTTATCCGGATTAAACTTTCACAGTTAGAATTGTACTATTTTTAAACAGATTAATCTTATACTTTATCTTGAACTTTCAACAAAGCAACATTAATTAAACTTTCATAACAAAAACAATAATTTCAATTTGTTTAAGGAATTTACACCAGCACAGAGCATTGCGACAAATCTATATGAACAAATCATAAGGGGAAGCGTACACAAGTTGTATGATGATGTGACTTAAATTTAAGTTTGTTTGGCAATGGCGAGGGATGAGAAAACAGATAAAACAGCGAGACAGATGAAAGCAAAGAGAAGAAGACTGGCCGATGCATATCCTCTGCTGAAGAACTTATCCACAGGATCAGTCGAATCTAATACCACTAATGCTATAAATGCATCTTTCAAATCTTTACTCACTCCAAATCCAGCTGCCGAACCCGTCGCCACAAGATATGATATTACCTGTCCAAATTTTAAATTCACCATTAATAAAATAAAAAAAAAAACACATCGTTCATTCAAAGAACTAATATGTTCAACAAATTAATTTTTTTTTTCTTTTTTTTTTTGCTTAGTTGATACTAATGTTGAATTTGGTTAGAAATTAATTAAATACCTTGTCACCATAAAAATCGAGTTGATAATTAAAAGGGTTTTTTATCCCGGTGGCGAACTGGGAGATTGTGAAGAATAGTTGTATGACGGCGTAAACTAGTCCGATGACGGCAGCTGAAAGCATGTATCTTCAAGAAACCCAAACAAAAAACAAATAAGTGAAAAGAGATAATAAACTTCGGTTTAATAACCAAAACATGCCCAAAAGTCCAATAAATTACTAGTTTAAGAGAAAACTCATATGTTGCTTATGTTTTTCCTCAACAAACAAACCAACTCGAATATAATAGCTATATATAAATAGGAAGGAAAATACAAATTAAAGATTTAAGAGTTTCGTTCGATTTACCTATAGGCATAAACATCTTTGAAATGAAATTTCAATGCGTTTCCTTGAGACACAATGGTGACACTGTTGATGCTGAGGACGATGAGTGCTATAACGAGGAAAACCGCTGTGAAAACCCTAAGCAAAAGGAGTAATACCTTCAACGTAATGGGTGGTGGTGGCGGAGGTGGTGGTGCCATATGATTAATTAGTGAGTTAAAAGGGTGTTTAATGATCTTTTAAAACTGGTTATCAAAGAGTAAGATGAAGATAGAAGAAAGCTAAGATGTTCGAATACAATTTATACAAGACATGAAAATGTCAATTAATTTATAACCAAAACTTACGTTGACTAGAGAGATTGGCGTTGACTTTTGCTCTATGGGATGGGACACGGAGTACTTAAGTCAATGTCAAACAAATTTTTTTTAAGATAATGATGAAATATACAAACATTTTATTGTTAATGTCGTGCTGAAACTCGATTACCACGTCTAGCTTACCAAATGAATGAAATATACATATTGTTCTTGAATTTTTTTAATTCAAACTTTTAAAAAGTCATCCAACCTCGTCAGAGAAAACCTCTTCCAACCTTGAACAGAGTAATATTGATGTAACGAATATTATTTTTTTAAAAAAAAGCTTGTGACGATAGGCTTTAATTACGGGTTCAAATACAATTATTTGGTGTAACTTCTATAGGCTGTCAATTGAAGATGTCTAATAAATATGTTATGAAACTTTGACTGTATCAACAGAACAAGGATTTTCCAATCCCTAGATTTCCTAGTGTAGAGGCTCGAGTTGGGAATTTTCTTATAATGTACGATTTATATTTATATTTAGAATAATCAAATTTTTATTTGTTTTTATAATGTATGATTTGAAACAGTATGAAACCCTGTTTAAAAATAAAATTTTAAAGGGATACAATTTTAGTAGTTTTTTATTTTTATTATTATGGAAAATAAAAAGTTGACTATAATAAGTGTATAACATATCTGTTGCAAATTCTCTAATTGAAATGAAGTACGACGAATTGGGACTTCTTATAAAACGGCGTCCAATTCAGCGATCAACGTTCATATTCACTACTAATTTACATAAAATGAAAAAAAAAAATTATAGCTTGGAGTTGATTTATACAATTTCTCAACTATTTCATTTAGTTGAAGAATTTGAGATTGCATACGGAAGGTTTGTTCAACGAAGACTAAAAGATTTTAAAACGTTGGGTCAACTCCTAAGAATCGTGGCCTCATGTGCGGCTCCTTAACTTCTTCCGCACATTTACCTTCCGAGTCACTGTCTTAACGAAATTTTGCATTATTATGGAATAATATAATCTCCGTTCGTTTCCGTATTTGGACGATGCATCGATATACGTCATTCATGTGCATCATCCATATTTAGCATTGGGTACAATTTTGACAAAGACAAAGTTTTAGCTTGAAAGCGTGTTTAATTAGGCTCTACTCATTGCCCTTGAAGTACTTGAAGTACGGTTTCAGCGAACAAACATTACTATACTTAAAACATAATTCTACCATCATAAAATGAGAAAACAATGACAAGAAAACTTTTTCTATATTTTTCCTTATACATGTAAAATTGAAAGACAAAGAAGTTATTCAACGTTCAACTTCAAGAGATGGAAAACGTGAGTCTTATGATAGCTTCTTCATCAAAGTGGCTTAATGCCATCAAGAGAATTCCACGAAATCAATGAAAGGAAAAAATGTATATGGAGAAAGATACGACTTGGGGACTCTTAAGAACTTATTGTATTTATTTTTAGCATTTGTCTTATAATACTTAGGATTGGTTTAATGAGTTTTTAGGTTTAAGATTTTCTCATAAAAAATATAATCATACGAATTTATATGGTTTTACAAGAAAACGACAAACATACATATCTCTAATTGTGAAAAAATAATAAAGAAAATCTCTAATTGAAATTTGAAAACATGCAAAAATGGTCTACGCACAAAACAACGCGCCGTTCAGATTTTTTACAACGTGACACCGTGTTGTTTTTTTGGCTTCAGCAAATCCCCAGATCCAAACGGTTTACTTTCCTCTTGAGTCCAAATTGAACTTGGAGATTCGTTGACCAGAGAAACAAGCAATGTCAGAGTCCGCCGTGAACGGAGGAGCAATCGACTGGGAGCGATCTAAGTCGGAGGATGAAGAAGACGACTACGATGATGACGAAGAAGACTATTCGTCGCCAACGCAATCATCTTCGCGGCCACCGTCGTCGACAATTTTCGAGAAAGATCGACACTTGTTGTATTTGCAGATGATGTACGAGTTGCTTCCGTACCATTATCAATCACAGGAGATCAACCGTCTCACTCTTGCTCACTTCATTATCTCAGGCCTTCACTTTCTCGGCGCAAGAGATCGTGTTTGTCTCTCTCTCTCTCTCTGTTTTTTTTTGTTTTCTACTTGATTACGTTCAATTCTCAGTTGTCAATTTTGTGAATTTCTGATTTTTTCACTTATTGATTTAGGTTGACAAAGATGTTGTTGCAAGCTGGATTTTGTCCTTTCAGGCCTTGCCTAGGAACATAGTTTCATTGAAAGATGGTATCTTTCTCGAATTACGACTTATCTAGATATGTTTTAGTTAATTCATCAGTGAAAAATGGGCTTAAGGGGCTCGAAATGTACAGTGTAATTGTGGCTGAGAATCATGAGAACTTCATTCTGAACTATGAGATGTGCTTTTTGTTCTGCAGGAGAATTCTACGGTTTCTTTGGTTCAAGGAGTTCTCAGTTTCCCAGAGATGAGAATGGGGTAATGATAAGTCTATTCTTTAAGCTTTTGATGGTACAAGATTTATCTTTGATTATCTTTTGTTATGCATCTGTGTGGGCTTTACATTTTAGTTTGTGGCACAGGATTTAACTCACAATAGTAGTAACTTGGCAAGCACTTACTGTGCCTTGGCCATCCTGAAGGTCATTGGGCATGATCTCTCGACTATTGAATCTGAATCATTGCTGATTTCCATGAAAAACCTTCAACAGGATGATGGAAGGTATTTGTTTTTGGAGGTTAAAAGCTTACTGCATTTATAATGTCATAAGTTTAACAACATTTTTACTTAGTTCTAAGTCTTTTGGACTGGCAAACTGTCCTTATCTAAAAACCTTGTTAGCAATATTTTCAATTACATGGTGCTACAAGTTTGGTATGGTGGCCTATAATGACTAATATCTAATGGGGCCAGAATTGGGTATGCTACTTTGTTCGTTTTGCTCCAGCTTCATGCCTGTTCATACTGGAGGCGAGATGGATCTTCGGTTTGTATATTGTGCTGGTAAGGAATAGTTGCCTAACAGGAATTACAGACCATGTCTTTATACTTTTAGTAGAGTCTCATTCTAGTTTATTTATTTATTTTTGGATCAGCTGCAATCTGTTACATGCTGAATAATTGGCGTGGAATGGACAAGGAGATGGCTAAAAGCTACATATTAAACTGTCAGGTTTACTTCTGTTCTTGCAGCTGCTTTGTCATTTTTCTTCCATTAAAGTTTTCTCTTTTTGTCTATTTCTGTGTTAAAAACCTTCTTGTGCAACATTCTTTGTGCAGTCATATGATGGTGGCTTTGGCTTGATCCCTGGTTCTGAATCTCATGGTCAGTTGAAAACAATTCTTGTATAAATTTCAACTTACTTTTTTTCAATTTGCAGTTCAAATGAGAAGCACATACTCTATGTGAATTGGCTAGAAATCGTTACTGATTTGATCACTAAGGACACTATAGATAACTAAGATGTTTCATTTTGTTAGTAACTGGCTTTTACTTCAATGGCTACGCATTAAGAGAAAAAAGTACCAAGTCTTATTTGACTGTACTCATTTATGATGCTTACCTACGTTCTGCAACTTAGTTATGCAGGTGGTGCTACCTACTGTGCTGTTGCATCCCTTCGATTGATGGGATTCATTGGAGATGATCTGCTGTCAAATCATTCTGGCAGTTCAATCATAGACTCTTCATTACTTCTCAACTGGTGCCTACAGGTACTGTTTTATAACATTGGTTTAACTTACCTGATAAATATTAGTATATTAGCTCTAGTTTCATAATGCTCCTGAGTGATCTGAAGGCTTTTATTTCCTTTCCTATAGAGACAAGCCAATGATGGTGGGTTTCAAGGTAGGACTAACAAGCCGAGTGACACATGCTATGCATTTTGGTAAGTCCCCTCATCTTTTACTCTCATGGGCACCGGTTGTTCCCATCCACTGATATGGGCCTTAACACATGTGTTTAGGATCGGAGCTGTCCTTAAACTCATAGGAGGCGATACATTCATCGACAAAATTGCTCTGCGCAAATTTTTACTGAATTGTCAGTCCAAGGTAGTAACTCACCTTCTACAGCTCATATCCTAGCTGATAAGTAAAAGTGTAAAACTGTAACTAAACTTATAGTTATTTAGCAACTGAATAATACTAATAGCAGCGTATAGAGCCAATCGGTTTTTGGTACATTATCTTCATTCATGTGTTTGCATCTTTGATTCACTATTGATTAATGGTTATAAAAATGCCGTTGCTGATGCATTTTTTGTGGCTAGTATGGTGGATTCAGTAAATTCCCGGGACAACTACCGGATCTGTATCATTCATACTATGGTTACACGGCATTTAGCCTATTGGAGGAACCGGGCTTAAGTCCTCTATGCCCTGAGCTAGGATTACCTCTTCTTGCAGTCTCGGGAATCTGATGTTTGGATTACCTCAAACTCAAAGGCACATTCTTCTATCTCCACTTGTAACATTTCTTTCCATTTCATAATTCGCATAATAAAACAGTTGAATTTTTTAGTTAAAAGGTTGAATAGGATTTACTGTTTATCAACAGTGGAATTAAAAATTAAATTTAAAACACCATAAATCTACCAAATAGTATGATTATTAGTAAGCTGCTGCATGATCATATGAGAAGATTTATGCTAAATTTTTATGCCCGGCCAAGTAACAAAGACTAGAAGAGGTCATTTAGCAATTTCAACTTTTAACGCCACTTGGCTACAATGTATGATGGTATGAGACATAAACTGAAGATTGGGACAAAATCCTGAAAGCGGAAAGAGATTCCCCACTTGGTCTCATGAGTCTTGTCTTTATTCACTTATCGTGTTATTCCAATTTATCGGTCGATGTTCAATGTTTCATTGCCGTAAAAATATTATTCTTACTGTAGCGTTTTCGAACCGAATGATGTCGATTCTCGTATAAATCAAATTTAGATTAGTATTTAATTCTTAACCTTTTCTCTTCGCGTGTTCTGTTTACCTTTCCAATTCCCATATTCGATAAAATATTAAAACCCATTTCAGAACTAATTCCTTTTTAAAAGTGAAAGTCGGTTTAGGATTAGAGTGCTGAGTTCGTGCATCTTTAAATGTCAACCACAACAATGTGGTTAAAAGAAAATAGAATCCAAAGCCTATCTTTATTCAATTTGATTGAAAAATCCACAATTTTGGCTAAACAAATTCTCTATCAACCCAAAATTTACAACCGGTTTAATCAGACCATAAATAATGTTGACGATTAGGGTAACGTTTGCAGCCAATTAGATCTAACAAAGACAATTAAAATCCAAAAAAATGATTATCCAAATCAAAATTTGCTATTTTAATTGCTTGAAAATTCTATTATCATTCTTTGTTTCTTCAAGACCTCATCATCTTCTTGATGGAACTTCATCTTAGTAAATCCGAGTTATCTTAAACTTTGATTTTACCAGTTTTAGCCCTGGAATTTACTCAGCTTCAGCAATCTCTATCACATTCCTCTTGTAAAGCTTCTCCTCTGCGTCTCTTAGGAACTTGAATCTCGACAATGGAGATGATGATGGTGAATGTGATGATGATAATGGCGATGGTCTCACAAGCCTATTAAACTCAGCATCTGTCGATGATTCAAAGAAACTAGAGATCCCTTCTTTTCTACCATTACAAGACTCCATTAGTAATGGAGTTAGAGGAGGCGTGAACATCGAAGGAGAAGCACGAGGAGTAAGATAAGGAGGAGTAGCACCACTTTCCATATTAAGAAACAAATCATTCAAGCTCTTTCCTTTAGTGGAAACCCCATCTTCAGATTCCATTTCTTCTACTGTTTCCTCCATTATTGTAAACAAAAACCTCGGAACAAGCCCTGGACCCACATACCCAAACCCACCATTACCATCAAGAGAACATTGTTGTTCAGTTTCAATGGGTTTAGGGTTTGAGAAGGATGATGGAGAAGGAGAAGAAGAAGAAGGGTTTGTGTTACTACTACAACAGAAGATGAAGAGAAGCTCTCTGGTTCCAGGGGTAGAATAGTCATTTCGTAAATCCGGCCTCGTAGCCGTGGACCTCTTCTTACACCAGAGCGAGTAGTAAAGCTCAGCGAGAAGAGCTAGAAGCAAGCAACCAAAGACTATACTTAAAGCAAGTCCTACACTGCTCAGAGATTTCATCTTTATTCCTTCAGATAAGATTCACATCTCTTATTCATCATTTAACCCAGCACAAAAGAGCAAGTGAAATGCAAAAGGAACAGGAACTATGGAGGTTTGTTTATGATTCTGAGGAAATTTGAGGGTTTTTGCAGAGAAGAAACCAGATTTAAGTTGGGGTTGAAAGAAAAGAGAAGAGGTGTGAAAAAAAATAATTTTCCAAAAAAAAGGTGTTATATAGCTAAGTGTGGAAGTGAAACTCACTCATATTTTAGAGTCAATCAAACGCAAAAGTGAAAACGCAATTTTACCCTTAATGAAAGATGCTGCGCCTTTAGTTCATTTCACTACTTTGTTATAAAAAGAAAAAATGTGCAACTTCTTTTATATAACCTTCAAATATTTTCCCTTTCAAACCAGCAAATATATATTAGCATATGCTTTTAGCGTTAATCACATGTGATGTGCCGACGCATATGCAGTCATATAATGTGAACTTAGCAATAAAGAAAAAAAATAAAAAGGTAAAGTAGAGAGAGATTTGTTTGTTTTGCGGTTGTTCATGCTGATTGATAATTACTAGATAGATATTTCCCAAAGTCAGAGTCAGAGTCAGAGTCCACCAAATCTGAGTGTCAAAAAAAATAAAATAAAAAAATCTGAGTGTCAGTATGTCCGCTTCAATTATATAACTTCGTGTTGTGCATCAAACAATTTATTCAGCCTCTTCTATCAACCAATCACACGTTTACTTGGTATTATTGATATTGCAATCCCATTTTAGATGTGTTTTATTATTGTCATGCCACTTGATTTCATTGAATCCTTTTGGCCTCTTGGGTTCTTAGACTCACTCAGAAATTCTTGTTCCATCTTAATGCATCGAAAGTCGTTATAGTTATTTACTCAGATTTGCCCTTTCCCAAGCCGGAATGGACCATCCAACATTTTTGCAAGCTTTGACGTTTTGTCTCATAAGTAAGATTTTCAGATTTGTTTGAACATGTATTTGGATGTTACGGTAAGCCTAGCTAGCCACATTAGAATGAAATTTCATATTATCGTTCATCATTTTTTTATCGGTTCAAATCATAAGCTCAAATGGAATAATGTATTCCTAAATAACAACAAAATTAGGAAATAGGAAAATATGTTCATATTTTATAAGGAGAAAGGCTAGTTTTTCGCTTCTAAGTTTTAAGTTCTAACAATTGCAAAAAAAAAACACAAGAATATAAAATTGTGATTAAATCTTAGACTTGTTTCATATCATATGCTTCACGTTTTCACGACTACATTCCATTCTACGTGCTCCCTTTATCTAATGATTATTTATATCCCAATTTTAGATATGACTCTTTTTTATGATTTAAATCTTAGACTTGTTTTACTACTTTTGCATTTTCCTTTTAAACACGCCACAAAATAAAATAGTAAACAAATATTTCTTTCTCCTTAACTTCAACTAAAACACAAGTTAACGAATAAAAATAGACCACATGTTCATAAAAAAAAAACTACAATTATCATCATCATAATCCGTATTTGATATCGTGAATGAATCACACAATTTGTGATTTGTTATTTGATTATTAACGAGCCCACACATAAAAATATCTTAATTATCCATCTACCTTAAAGCAAAGTGTGCGGACCGTCTAACAATACAGCTACATTCATCTATGAAATTCCAATAATACCCTCCGTTGCATAGATAGAAGGGTACGTGTTCATTGGCCAACCCAGCTTTTCTATTTTCTTCTTACGTGTCTATGACTAGATACGTAGGACCCACTCAGCAACACGACAACCCAATTAAACCTATTAACTAAATAAATAAATTTCTCTTTATTATATATCCTTTGTTTCTTCTCCTTTTTTTTTCTTCCGTTTCGGTCGACCATTGAATTTGATTCATTGGCTCTAAAAAAAAAGTTTCCGAACGGTGAAAGCGAAAATGGGAATTCTTAACGACGACGCCGTTTTGATCGAGCCGGGAAAAATCTCCGGCGATCCCACCATCGTTACCGTTAATTGTCCTGATGAATCTGGGCTTGGTTCAACTCTCTGTAGAATCATCCTCGAATTCGGTCTCTCCATAACCCGAGCTGGTAAATATTCAATTTCCATTGACTTCAATTTGACTTCGTTTCTCATCTTTTCTTTTTTTTTGTTCGTTATGGGGGAATATACTCTGTTTGTCGGTTACCTTCACGAATATTCGAAATTCAATTTCTGTTTTTTTTTTTGTGGGTAATTAATTTGAATTTTACTGATTTAAATTTTGATAATTTGATGTTGGGAAAATGGGGTGCAGATTTTTCAACAGATGGAAGATGGTGTTATATAGTGTTTTGGGTCACTCCTGATAAAATCGATTGGGACAGCTTAAAGAATCGTCTTTTATCTGCTTGTCCATCTTGCTTAGGCTCTTTTTACTTGTGTCTTCAATCCAATGTCTCTAAGCCTCCTTCGCTTTATCTCCTCAAGTTCTTCTGCCGTGACAGGAAAGGTTTGCTTCATGGTACGTGTTTGTGTTTCCTTATTATCTTTTGTCTGTCTTTTGGGTGCTTTTCTTGAGATTGCTGATTAGAAATTTTGGTTTTTGGTGCTTGTAGATGTTACTAAAGTCTTGACAGAGCTAGAGTTTACGATACAAAGAGTCAAAGTCATGACAACACCAGATGGAAGAGTCTTGGACATGTTTTTCATCACTGACGCAATGTGAGTTTTTCTTACGATACAAAGAAACATTAGCGTTGTGGTTTTATGATTCTCTAACTCTTGTTTGTGTAATAGGGATCTACTACATACGAAACAGAGGCAAACCGAAACTTGTGACCATTTAACTGCTGTGCTTGGTGAGCATGGTGTGAGCTGTGAGCTTGAACTAGCTGGACCTGAGTTAGAGAGCGTGCAACGATTCTCTTCGCTTCCACCTTTGGCTGCTCATGAGCTGTTTGGCCAAGATGGGTCTGATATGAGCTCTAGCTCCAACAACAAAGCGGTTCTTACTGTTGATAATCAATTGAGCCCTGCGCATACATTGCTTCAGATTCATTGTGCTGATCAGAAGGGGCTATTCTATGATATCCTCAGGACTTCCAAAGACTGCGATGTCCACGTATGTTAAGACTGATCTCTCTAACTTAACCGGAGAGATTTGTATAACTCAACTAGTACTTGTTTCTTGTTCTTGTCTCTTAATACAGATATGCTACGGTAGATTCTCATCAAAGGTTAAAGGCTACAGGAATTTGGACTTGTTTGTTCGAGGTACAGACGGGAAGAAGATAGCGGATCCAAAGCATCATGCTAACTTCTGTTCTCGGCTTAAGGAGGAAATCTTGTGTCCTTTGAGAGTGATAATCGTGAACCGAGGACCAGATTCTGAGCTATTAGTAGCCAACCCTGTTGAGCTATCTGGCAAAGGAAGACCACGAGTTTTCTACGATGTCACACTCGCGTTGAAATCACTAGGAATCTGCATTTTCTCCGTAAGTATACTTTATATTCTCTTAGCTTTTTATTTGGTTCAACGGTTATTTCAGTTTGTTTAAAAGTTGGGAACTGTGTTTCTTGTAGGCTGAAATTGGGAGGCATTCGACTTTAGACAGACAATGGGAAGTTTATAGATTTCTTTTGGATGAGAGTCATGATTTTCCGTTGGCTAGCCTCCGTTCGAGAAACCAGGTAGTGGATAGAGTCACAAAGACACTTATGGGTTGGTGAAGTGAATAAGAGAGAGGTGAAACTGAACATAATCCTACTCGCGGGGCCAAAGAAACCGAGTCTTCGCTTGCGGCTTCGGTCGAAACGTGAAGTAAGTAAGGGGTTGTGATTCGGAGTTTGATTGCTTTTGTTTGAGAGATCCGCGTTGTAAAGATTTGGAAAAATGTAAAAGGATTAAGCGCAATTGCAATGAATGTTTGTAAACTCGAATCTTACGAGCGTTGACTAGGTGGTCATTACAAAGAGAGCGACACAAAGGCACAGTGTGTTGAGTGGACCCAAGCCAGGTTCGAATTGCAAACCTGCACAATGTAACGAGTCATTATGACTAAATATGAAGTCTTCCAGTATATATTTATGTTTTTTTAGTTATACTAGAACTTTTTTACATACGTATCATTTTGTCTCAAATGTCATCTATTAGTTACTTTCATGACTGATTGACCCAAAAAAAAAAAAGTTACTTTGATGACCATTCTATTCCACAAGTTAGTATAATTTACTCCTTTGCTAACACAAAACAGAGCTTCTAATGAAAACAGAAACGGTAAGATAATAAATAACAGTGGTACGGATTAGTACTAATGAGAGCCCATATAATTTGGAATATAACACAATTAGTAACAGTAAAAAACAAAAGAAAAACGCGTAGGGTTATTTTCGTCGTTTCGTTAACCGTTGTCGCTTGTGCTCCATCGGCGGCCGTATCCCACTACAGAGGTCCCTTCGTTACGAAAGCTGTGACTCTCCTTCGTCTTTCTAAATCTTAGGTTAGGAATTTATCCGCGAGAGCCGAGCAAGATGACGACACCAACCACCGGGAAACACGCTACGGTTACCGGAAAAGAAGAAGGCGAGCTTTCCGCCTCCGACGAAGAAGTATTATTCTCGCCGAACGAAACTATTCCTCATTACTCGATAATTTCTGTTTGTTGTTATTGATTTTTCTTTATTCTACAAATCTGGATACCTTTATCCTTAACATGTAGGTGTTTTCTTAGATCTGCCTGTGTTCGCTTGTTTTCAATTTGTATGGTTTATGGATTTAGGGTATATATATTGTGCGAGTTCAGAGATTTTTGGGTTTTGTCTTACTTATTTTCGTTGTTCCATTAATTGCTTCAATTTGCTCTTGCCAGAATGTTTTTTTTTTTTTTTTTTTGGCATTATCATATTTTCAAAACCCTAAAGTTTTCATGAATTGTTGTGTTTAGGTACAACCAATGCAAACAAGCACGAGAGCTCCTCTTGCCGAACATGTATCAGTTTCTTCAGCACACATCCAAAGGCCTCAAGCTGGTAAATTGGCTCTGTCTTTACCTTTTTTACTTTTTTTTTTTCTTCTCAAGTCCTCCAAGGAGTATGAGCTAGAGGAGACTTATATCTGCTCTGATACTTCACCATATTTCTAGGAAAGAGGATATTTGAGATGTATACATAACTATTAGATCCTTGAAGTCAGTGCACATTGTTAATCAATATACAAAACTGCTAATGTGTTTTCTGTTATGAATTTGTGACGTGTGAATCATGATTAATCTGCCTTTAAAATATAAATATAGATTGTATTTTAAGTCGTTTGAAACTCTTTTCAATTGAAGTTGCCTATAAAACAAACTTCTTGTTGTCTTATTTAGTTATTTTCATTGTGACTTGTCAGGGAATGATGGATCTTTAATTAAACCTGCTGATACTACACCGTTGAAGCTGACCCACCCTGGAGGGCGGATAGTTGAGAAGAAGCAAGCTGTATCCATTGCTGCCATCCATGGGAAGAAATTCCCTGCAAGGAGCAACAACAGCAACCTTGTGATAAACTTCTCAGATGATGATAGTGGTAGTGAATCTGATGGTAAAAGACGGACACAGACAATAAAGATTCAACCAAAGGGAACTGTGTCTGGGAATAGAAACCCGTCTCCATTATTACCAACAAAATTGCAAGGACCAAGACAAATTGATAACAGAGCAATAAAAAAGAAGGCATTGTCCATTAGCACCTTTAGTCATGCTGCTACCTCCAAAGTTTCCAACCTTTCACTTGCTAAGGAAATGAAATCCAATAAAAATATTCCTACCTCGGAAAGGACAGTTATCAAAGATACACGGCGTCCTGAACAGATTGTGGAGCCCAATAGGAACAAACTTCAGGATTTGAGGCAGCAGATTGCGCTTCGGGAAAGTGAGCTGAAGCTTAAGGCTGCACAGCCAAAGAAGGATGCTATAAACCAAAAAATCAGTCCAGCAAGGAAACTTGGTATGGTTTCTCATGCTGCTAAACAGCGAGAACTGAATGAACCTGCCAAGAAGCGCTTAAAAGTTAGTGGAATTGACACAAGTCAGCCTGTTATTGATTACAGAGTGCCAGCATCTTCTGTTGCACCAATTAAAGCGCCTGGCATCCAAAGTCTACTGCCAGGTGAGACTTAAGGCAAATATTGAATGGGATAGTGGCTGTTTCACTAGATAATCTATCTTGGTTCAGGAATTCAGTGTTTTGAATTTTTCCCACATTGAATATCACCTGACTGTAATGTTTACTGCAGGTATCAATGCTAATGCTAGTTGCAAACACCTTGGCAGTAACAGTAATGAGATTGTTCCGGCTGTTATTTCTCAGCATATCGTAGAAGGAAATACAAGCTCGAGTGTCTTACAACAAAGCGCAGTAAGTGTCAACTTGATTTTGTACTTTCTCCTCTTTCTAGTTTTGTGCCAGTGTTTTTCTCAATGTAAGATATTTCTTTTTTATTGCAGAGCAAAGCAAATCATTACGAAGGTGTAAGATGTGGCCAGCCAGATCTTCCTGTTCATATGACTTCAAGAGAACTGGAAACAATGAAAAATGTTGATAGGAGCGTGTCAAGTGATCAGTTACTTAAAATAGTCGATGGAAACTATCAGGTTTTTTTCTAGATCCTTAAATAACCACTTGGAGGCTACTGGTAGGATTTTCTGATCCTAACTTTTGATTTTATTTTGCTTCTTGCACTTTAGCCTTGTTTGAACAGTTCAGGACTCTGTAACATCCCAGGGAATACAACTGCTCCTGGACATAGTCAACTGGATATGCTATCTTTGACGAACTTAGAGGAAACTCTTGACAGAGAGTTGGAGGAAGCACAAGAACGTAAACGCCTTTGTGAAATTGAAGAAAGAAATGCTCTTAAGGTTTATAGAAAGGCACAGAGATCTTTGATCGAGGCAAATGCTAGATGTGCAGAACTTTACAGTAAGAGAGAAATTGTATCTGCTCATTATGGATCTCTCATCGTGCGTGACTCCAGATTGTTGTGGCCTTCTGTACATCCCGAGCACCATGGAAGTGGGTTTCACTTCTTGAATAATAGTAATACTGAAAACAATGATTTGGCAACCAAAACGGACATCACTCAGCATACTCAGCTAGAAACCAACCACATATATGACAACGAATATGGTGGCAGTCATCCTCTACCTCGTTCCCGTAGTGCACAGAATTTGGGTTCAGAGCCGTGCAGTGATCTCGATGCTAGTACCTCTGATGGTTTGCCTTGCAGTAACAAGCAAACTGCAAGTAGACTCTACTCCCCTGCAAGTGATGCAAACATTTTGCCAGATGACGAGTCATTTCCAGTTGACCATGAATCTACCGAGGGGGACCTTGGACATCAAATGGAAAATCTTGAGCAAACACTAGGCAATCAGAATTCTATGCTTCTTGAAGCATCATTAAGATCTAAATTATTTGAGCGTCTAGTCCCGAGGGAAGAATTTAGAGGTGGCACATGTTTCAATGGAGAGACTGTGATAGATAGAAGGGATGACAGTGATGTTGCAAGTGACCGAACCCAAAGAGATGGCAGTAGTCCTTTCTCAGAAAAGTATCAGCATAATGATTCTCGAGGTAAGGAGTTTATTTATAAGAGTGGCATTTTTTGCTTAGTTATTTTATGAATTGTCCAATTTCATGTGTTAAAAAGCGGGGAAAATAGCTATGCTTTGAGTGATTGAGCTACACTGGATAGCAAATGCATGAATTGGCGTCAAATTTGTTAGCTTGTGACTGAGTTTCCATAGCATTTTCCAAGATGGCTGAAAAAACGTGGTCTCCATGTGCTTCACTTTCCTTTTTAATTTTCAGTAAGACGTCTTCCTGTTTTCAATTTCAGAGCTAAGTACCAGTAAACTGCAAGGAAGTCCATCTGAAGCACCAGTTGAACAGCGCGCAATCGAGGAATCATCTATAGATATGGAGTCCCATAGGATTTCACCAGAGAATGACCTTTTATCTTCTGTATCTTTGTCAGGTCCTTTATTTCGGAGCACAATTAATCATCTGAAGACCCCCGGGTCTTCAATTATGTCCCTGGGACCAGAATATACACTTCAAAACAAGTCATATTGCTTATACAGTGATGAAAGAGAAAGTAGAAGCTTGCCTGAAACTCCAGTATATGGGGAAAAAATTGGCTTCTACACCTGTAATTTGAAGGTGGACCCTTTTTGGCCTCTCTGCATGTACGAGTTACGTGGAAGGTGCAATAATGATGAATGTTCTTGGCAACATTTCAAGGATTTCTCTGATGACAATTTGCATCGAAGTCTACACAATCCTCCTGGTACGGCAGAAATTGTGTGTTTAAGAGTTCTAGAAATTATATTTCTTTACTAGAATTCTTAATTTTGATTTTTTCAGATGGTAGGGTAGGGTCAAGTTTACATCAGAAGAAACATAATTCTTCCAGAGAATCCCAGACTTTTGACATGGTGCTTTTACCAACTTACCTTACCTGCTTGGATTCGATGAAGGTTGACTCCTGGTCTTATGCGTCCATTCTAGCCCAAAGACATGGGCAAATATGGTGGAAGCACTTTAGTATTTGCCTAGCCTCATCGAACTCGTTTTACAAGAATATACCTGCAAGGGAAAATGAAGGTCGAATTGAGGTCTTAGGAAATTCAAGAACATACTCATCATACTTCAGGATTAAACCTAGCTTGATGGTTTGTCTTTATTTTCTCTTTCTTTTACCTTTTAGTTATGCTAATATCTAGCTGCAGATCTACCTGCGCTGTATTCCTTTATTGATGTTCTTACTACCATCCTGCACTGACCTGCTTGTGCATTCGTAGAATCTCCTTAAACAAGGTTCAAATGCTGCTATTGAACCTGTGGAAATGGCTCTTATTACTTTCTCTCAGGAAGTTGACCAGTCAGAAGGCTTGATCCAGGCAATGTTGTTTGGTTCCTGTCATTATTTTGTAGTATCAAATTTAGCTCTCGTTTTAATTCTAGTGGCACATTTTTCAGGCCCTTTCTGTGCTTTCACGAGGTCTTGAAGGCGACCCAGCTTCTGAGATTCTTTGGACTGTTTATCTCCTGATTTACTATGCATATGAAGGATCAGATGGGCGAGATATGCTTTCTTACGGGGTATGTTATCCCCTGCTGCGATATTGCCTGCATCTATATAGCCACACATTTGCATATAGTGATCATCTTTTTCAGTACTAGTTAATTTTGCATCTTTACTATAGAATGCTTTGATGCTTCACAGTCTTTCTGCCTGGTTTATATGGGATAACTTTGCAACTCTTCAGGTCAAACTCTGTAGCGGATCATACGTAATTTGGCTTATGTACATCTACAGTCGAGGACAACTTACTGATCAATTAATTGCATATGATGCTGCTCTCTCGGCGCTTTGCAACCATGCATCTGGGTCGATAGATAGGGATCATGCCAGCGCTTGCATATTAGATGTTTTGTTGCAGATGTTCAACCTTTTGTGCATTTCTGGGAATGTCTCAAAGGCAATCCAGAGAATATCCAAGCTTCAGGCTCCAAAAGCAGTTTTTGATGACCCTGAATTTTCACTGATGTCTCACATTCTCACATGCTTAACATATTCTGACAAATGTGTGTTCTGGGTTTGTTGTGTGTACTTAGTTATTTACAGGATACTGCCTGACTCTGTTGTTCAACGACTTGAAATGGAGAAGGAACTAGTTGAGATCGAATGGCCGTCTGTTAATTTGGAAGATGATCGAAAGCAAATGGCCCTCAGACTATTTGATAAAGGGATGTGTTCAGTAGAAGATTGTACCAACAATGGGTGGTCAAAAAATGGAATACAAGAGCGACCTGCTGGGCTATTCGCTCTGAACCACGCCCTGTTTATGATTGCAGTTGATGAATTAGGAAACTGTAGGGACATTTTGAAGGCATCCGTTAAACTCTACCCGACTTGCTTAGAGCTGAAATTGTTAGCTGCTAGGATACAACCAAATGAGTCAAAGGATACGTTTTCATCTGGGTTTGAAGAGCTTCTCAAAGAGGAAGCAAAAGAGGCTTCAGGTATACAATGTATTTGGAATCAGTACGCTGAAAATGCTTTGCAAGGAGGAAGCTATGACTTGGCAAGGGAACTCATGTCCCGTTGGTACGTGTCAGTATGGGATGTATTGTCCAATAAGAACAAGGCAGTACTGGCTAATGACGAAGGTGGTGATGATAGTTTACTGGAATCAGCTCTATCAGATCTGAGTGTTGCATCAGATCAGATGGATGCAATGTTTGGATATCTTAATCTCTCTCTCCATAATGTTCTGCAGAGTAACTGGACTGGGGCTCGCTTGGCCATTGACCAAGCACTAAAAGCTACAACCCCTGAGCATTTTATGCACTGTCTTAGAGAGCATGCTGTGTTTCAGCTAATCAATGAGTTGCAACAAACGGGTGAGTTTTCGATCAACCTACAATTGAGATTACTCAACTCTTATTTGGATCAAGCAAGTTCTATACCGGCAAAAGAGCCACTATCGTGGAAATTTATCAGCAACAGCGCTGAGAAACCGAGAGTCAGGAAGCTAGTTACTAATCTTCTGGCTCCAATTTCATCTGAACTCTTAGTGGTGAATGTTGTTCTTGAAGCATGGCACGGACCATCTCTTGTACCGGAGAAGCCAAGTAAACAAAAGGAACTGGTGGATTTTGTGGAAGCAATCTTAGGGTTGGTTCCGTGTAATTACCCGCTGGCTTTGTCTGTAAGTAAGCTGCTAAGGAAAGAAGAGAAACATTCGGATTCTGGTTCTTCCTTGGGTATTCATTTCTGGGCAGGTCTGAATTTGGTGAGTACAATTTCTTGTGCCATACCAATAGCTCCTGAGTATATATGGGTAGAGGCTGGAGAAATATTGAGCAACATCAACGGTTTCAAGACCAGAGCTGAGAGATTCTTGAAGAAAGCTTTGTCGGTATATCCAATGTCTGTGAAGTTATGGAGATGTTATCGGAGTTTATGCAGAAGTATAGAAGATAAAAGAGGCATTGAGATCGACGAAGCAGCCAGGAAGAAAGGAATCACATTGGATTGAAATTTGAAAATGAATCTTTCTGTTTTTTCCCCTAATATATAGCAAGAGTGAATATAGTAGAAGGGAAATTTTTGGGAAAAACGGCAAGTGAATATCGCATATACTTTGAATATGTCTTCTTCTGACTTTATTCAGTGTTTTAGCTGGAGCTTTTTTATGGAATGATTTTAAGGTTACGTCTCAATTACGACTCCCGTTCAAATTATGTTGATAATGACAAAGTTAAAGAAACCTTTGTGGGCTTTAAGAAATTCAGATACAAGCTCTGTATGAATAAAAAGATCATAACCCATTCAGCAAGCAATGAAATAACTTGGGAACAAAAGAATCAGAATCATTTGAGATAAGAAACAAGGTTCTCAAGAACTAATAAAAAGACAAGATCCATGATATGAAAGAATCATAAAACTTAGAAGTTGAAGAATAATCATACAGAAATTAAACTTGCCGTTTTCAATTTCAAGAATATTTTACAGAATAATCAATCTCAGGCAGAGCAGAGACTTCCCAAAGTTACGTGAGAGTGACGAATGATAAAGCAGAGTGGATTTCTGGTAGATTCCGAAGGAGCCTAATCTTAAAAAAAAAAAATTCGGAAAAAGAAGGGCCCAACCGGGTTCGAACCGGTGACCTATTGATCTGCAGTCAATTGCTCTACCACTGAGCTATGGACCCTTGTTGCCTTTTACTGTATTACACTCTATATAGCTTTGCGAAAATATATTGTTTTCAACATACAATTCGATCATGTTACAGAAAGTTTTAGAAAGTAAAAATCCACATAATCGAGAAGAAGAACAAAAAAAAAAAAAGGGTATTATTAAACTTGGATCCAACTACAAGCTGGAACATTCTTTATTTTTAATTCATCACAAGTCTCTCTCAATCTGCGGTCTTGAACATAATGAGAAGGATTTAGTGGCTCAAGTTTAACAAGCTGACACAATGCAGCATTACTTAACCACAAATTACAATGCATTCTCGAATAACTCAATAAAGCTCCCCATACTCCTACATTTCCTTTCACTCTCATTCTTCTCACCATTGCCACAGCTTCACCAAACAAACCAGCCTTCCCTAATAGATCAACCATACACGCGTAATGTTCAGCTTCTGCTTCAATCTTGTATCTCTCTTCCATTTCCTTCAACATTTGTTTTCCTTCTTCAACTAACCCCGCATGTCTACAAGCTGAAAGAACACTGAGAAACGAAACAGAGTCTGGTTTGAGTTCGTTTTCTTCCATAGACAAGAAGAGTGAGACCGCACAGCTTGCTAGACCGTGGTCTGCGTAAGCGGATAGCATAGTGTTCCATGTAATCATGTCTTTGTTTCTTATCTCGACAAAGCATCTCTCGGAAGATTCTATCATTCCACATTTCGCATACATATCAACTAGGCTGTTTCCTACAGGTGTGTGAGAACAAAATCCAAACCGGATGAGACTGGCTTGAACCATCATCCCTACTCTCAAGGCTGCTAATTGAGCTACTGCGTGCAAGATGTTAACAAATGTGACTGTATTTGGCTTAAAATTCTCAACTCTCATCTGACGAAAAGCGGCAATAACTTCTTCAGCTTGGCCATGGAGTAAGTACCCATTCTTCATTATATTCCAAGAAACATTCGTTTTCTCGAACCCACAGTTGTCAAACAAGGATTTTGCTGCAGAAAGGGCGTCACATTTGGTGAACATATCGATCAGAGCATGTGCCACGTGAAATTCTGAATCAAACCCATGCTTTATAGTTTGGCCGTAGACACAAGAACCTCGATCATAGTCACTACAGAGGGAACATGTTTGAAGCATACCAACTATAGTTCCTGAGTCTGGGTATACTCTATGTAACTTCATGTTATTGTAAACATCAAATGCTTTACCAGCATCACCAATCTGAGTATACCCTTGTGCCAGAGCGTTTGAATGCTACAGCATCTTTAATTGGCAGTCTTTCAAAAGCTTTGAGTGCGGGAGAAAAGAGACCACTTTTGGCATACATTGAGATAATAGCTGTGGCAGTTGCCAACTCACATTCAATATCAGCCTTTATAGCATAACAATGTATGCTCTTACCCAATCTGGAGGCAGCTATTCCTGTGCAAGCTGGAAGCACACTCGTCAAGTTACAGCATTAGGCTTCACATGTATTTTCATCATATCCCTAAACAAAGAGAGAGCATCATTGTGATGACCTGCTTGCTCAAACGAAGCAATCATGGCAGACCAAGAAACGACATCTCTATCTTTAATATTTATGAACAGTTGTTCCGCCATCTCCAACTCACCACATTTGGCATACATACTTATCAGAGAAGTTGCAACCGAGACATCACTCATCAAACCTTGTTGCACTGCATATTCATGAATTGCAATCCCCTTCACTAAGTCTCCTACATATGCAGCAGCTTGAAGAGCATTTGCTGCAGCTACCTTATTCATTCTAACATCATAGTTTCTCATAAGGTCAAACAGCTTCAATACCTCCTCGAAGAACCCATTATGTGCATAAGCTGCCATCATTGTACCCCACAAAGAGTCATCTTTGCTCAACACTTCTTTAAAAACACATTCAGCAGAATATAAATCCGCACATTTGCAATACATGTCGATCAGCCCACTAGAGAAACCAGAGGTAAAACCTTTTTTAATCATAAGTCCGTGAAGACATCTACACACATCATTCTTCCCTAGCTTTGAAACCGCAGGGATCAGATTGCAGAAACTACCATGATCAATGTCAACACAACTTAAATGCATATCACGAAACAATCGCAAGGCTTCACCAGGACTTCCATTTTGAGCCAACCCGGAAACCATAGTGTTCCAAGTAACGATATCCTTCACAGACATTTTATCAAACACTTGTCTTGCAGAAATCAAGTCACCAGCTTTAGAAAACATTTCAACTAACGCAGTTCCTATATAAATATCAGACTCAAAACCCATCTCAGTAATCAAATCATGAATTCGTAAACCCTCCTCAAAGTCCATAGCTCCGGCGCAGGCCTTCAAAGCAAAAGTGAAAGTGTACTTGTCTGGATTCATACCTTTCTCCTTTGACATGTAGCCAAAGAATTGGAGAGCTTCTCTGAATCAAAGATAATGCGAGAAAGATCCGGTCTTTGAAAGAAAGAATAAGCATTTATGAGCTGGTTATGGTGTTTAAGGCCTGAGACGATCAAGCTGCCGTGAATTTGAAGAAGAAACCGCAAGTTCTTACATTCCCGGAGCATATGGAGGAGAGCATTGCAGTTAATTGGAATTTCACAGTCGATGAGGATGCGATTGCAGATTTTTGGCGGTTTATAACTAAAATCGTTAAGAGTTTCAAAAAGCGGTTAATATACGTTTAAAATTTTTGTTTTCTTATCATCAATGATAGAGTTAAATTTTTGAAAGCTATAATTTGTCTGTATAACTTATCATCAAGTGTATAACTTTCACTTTAAGGAATGTCTGAGAGTAATTTACTAAAAGTCTAAAACCAATACAATCTAGAACTCTATTAATCTCGTTATGATTTATCAAATCGGCGCAAATAAACGTAATATCGTATCCTTGATTCATCAGTATCTAAATATTCCATACACAATTTATTTACTACATTACTATGTGAATTACAAGAAAATTGTATGATTATTATGTATGTACTAATTTTTGGATTGTAATATGGAGATGGGATCCCATACTCATCATGTTACATGGCATGTGGGGAAATTTAGGAAAAAGAATCCAAAAGGAGATTGATGATGATTTAGGAAAAGCTTTTAGGATTGGTCTTGTGTTAATCTTATGGTTTAGTAATAACAGTCGCAAGAGATTGAATTTATTTTAGAGGTCGATTGAGAAAGCTAGAGAGGTAAGATATCTTAGGCCAAACCGAACAAATATTGACATTTGACCCCAAAAAACCTATCTCAAAACGTTTGTAAAACATGATATTTATCGTTTTATTGTTTAGATCGATTTATTACAAAATCATTCTTTAAAAATTCTAATTTTTTATACATAGAATTCATCTTTGTTTTCATAGAGTCCACTCTAGATTGATAAAGTCAGACTATTTCTTCAAATGTACTTCATTCGTACAATCTATCGATAAGACAATTATTAGCAATAATTAATGTCACTTTATTTACTTTCTTAGTAGTCGAAAACTCAATTAAACCATATCTTTTGTTTTTTTTCTAAACATTAAAATTTATTCCAACATTATTAAAAAAAAATTATTGATTCATATCGTAGGTAAACTACAACAAAAAGTCATGGATAAAACAACGAGAGTAATTACTTTGGTATGACCAGATATTTTCTAATATTGAAGAAAACAAAGAAGGTGGTTACACACTTTTCTTTGGTAGGGCAAATGTTTATAACATAATCAGGAAATTCTTGTATTCTAGCATTTTCACGAACTGTTAAGACTTGCTTTTGCTCTAGATGAATGATCACATGTGTAGTCATTAACATCAATATTGTTTAAATACTTTTTACATTTTTTCAGGTTAGATGATTACTTATTCTCTCAAAATAATTTTATATGAGTTGAAATGTTGGTTTTGATTAGAAAATGCCGTTTTGGCGATAGCTCAATTCTCGGATCATGGTTTAGAGATCCGAATTGATTTGCTTGGTATTATACTTGTTCCGAATACATATTTTGGCCAAAGATCAAAAGTAATATGTTGATGCCCAAATATCCATTTTTTTCTTATCTTGCTTGGTTTCTCGAATTTGTTACAATATGTGCTCATCTTCTCCTTTGATCTCTCTTGTTTATAAAACTGTGCCACAATGTTTATTCAGAATTACGGGATTAAGGTTATTGACTGATCAATTTAGCATGAACCTCAAGTTTAAGCATTTCCTAGCTTGAATTGTTGAATTGATGATGCGGATAAAACCGTTCTTTCATCATTCATAAATTTTGGTCAGCAAGGTGTTGGGCAGAAGGAGATGTATAACTAAGAGTAGAGAGCTTAGTCATTGGAATGTCTGATAGTTATTTTACTAAAACCAATAAAACCTCTAATAGTTTCATCACATCAATTCTAATCCCGTAAAGATTTATTATTACATCTATTGAAAGAAAGGCCAAATTTTCATTAGTCTTGCCTTCCCTTGCTTGGATCTGAGACATCAAAACTATATCCTCTCTGCAGTAAACCCGCATGGACCGAGTTTTTTTTCCCCCAAAAGGAAATGCTCTATGTATATTGTCGATGTGTTTCATGCATTGTGAATCTTCCACATGCCAGTTCTGTAACCCATAGACATTAAAGCAAGCTCCCAAACCATGTTGGGAATGCTCAACATACTGACTTTAGACCCGGGAATTTCAGACCATTTCACAGAGATCTCAACCATTGGAATATTAAAACGCTTGCACAAGTAAACCAATTCAACATCAAAGCACCACCTGCACAAAGACCGATTTAAGTGAGATACTCTTCTTGATGCTTCTACTGCTAGTTTATCATCATCAATTCATTATAAGTACCTTTTCAGATGGATGTTTGTGAAAAGTCTTCTAGCAGCAGCTCTAGTAAACATTTTGAAGCCACACTGGGGGAAAAATAATACTTTGTTATCAGTATTATTCAAGAACATGTCTTGGTAAGACAGAACAATTATATTCAACAAATGACATTTAAAATAAATAAATAAACACCTGTGTATCTCGAATTCCAGGACCAGCAGACATCAGAACCACAAGATGGAAGCCTTTCATCAGAAAGTTGCGATACCATTTCCTCTGAAATATAGACAGACTGAAGTCAATTATCTAAGACGCATACATGTATATGAATCTGTGTGCGTACATAAACAAAGAATGATGTTGTATCTAGAACAGACGTTTGCAAAACTTAACTGTAGCAAGAGCTTTCTCCTCGAGATGAGCACGAGAACCAAATGCGGATACTTGAACATCACCTATTCTAAAATCCATATCCTTAGATGCTGGGTTTCTGATTGAATATTCTTCTCTGGCTACTGCATGGATCTAAGAGGCTAGGAGATCAGGAAGTTTGTATTGTAGTTTGTCTGAAATCTCAATAGCCAAAACTTAGGTCAAACCTGATCTTCAAGTTTTTCTAGGTCAGTTATTTTAGTTGCTCCATCAGCATCCAGCATGAGAAGTAGCTGACCCCGTGAATGCATCATTCCCTATTTAATGCTTTCAAAAAGTAGAAAGCTTCGATTAACTTTTTTCTATAGAATGAAATAGCAAGTATAGAGTTGCATGCGCTACGAGTTGAACTCACTTTTCTTATAGCTTCTCCTTTCCCTTGATTCTTCCCAAGGGGTATAACCCTTATGTTGTCAACTGTGTACTTTCTAACGAAATCAAAAGCTACTCTTTTTGTTCCATCAACACTTCCATCATCAACAATAACCACCTAGAAAGAGAAAAAAAAAACTTACTTCACTGATGCATATAAGATTAAAGGAATACAAGGAATTTAGCCTCAGTGGGTAGTCTATATTGATAGACTACCAAATTTTTTTTTTTGTCATCAATAGAGCTCATTAGTGTCATCAATAAAAAAAAACTTGTCAACAATAGAGCTCATTAGGAATACAAGCAATTTAGCTCATTAGTCATTAGTGTCATCAATAGACTAGTAATTTGTGAGCATTACTTGTTTCAAATAGAGCTCAGTGAATTGTTTATAGGGACAAAAACCTTGGAAAGCTAATACATACACACCATAACTAAGCGCATATCTAGGTTGTGAATCAACCTTAATGAGATGAATAGAGAGATAAGTCAGAAGAATGGAAATTATTTACCTCAAAAGAAAAACTCTGGTCTCGTGATGCCCGGTCTTGAAGGTAACTGCAAACCACAGGGGAATTACAAGTATGCCTCTCGTTAGTGTGCATACATAAGACCTGTGCTGCTGTTTAGCAATCCTGAAAAAGGGCGATACCAAAGAAGTGAAATTATTTGAACTTACTCCATAGTTTCCTCAAGAGCTGCAGGAAGTCTATGCTCTTCGTTGAATGCTGGAACTATTAATGACAAATACTTGTCGGCAGGGTCGGTGATATGAGGACAAGGAATCTGATGATGAAAGTTTGAAAAACGGATTCTTCAGATCTCAGCAAAAATGCCAGAAATTTTCCAATATGATAAGGGGTGTCAAACTAATTTGAGTCTGGATTCAACAATTCATAATTTAATCGAGAAGCATAATGGAACCGGCAATCTTTATCACCACCAGCTAGCTAAATCTAGCATAATACAACTCAACGTTTTAAGCTTCTTATTTAAATAAAATGCGACCTTTGATACATAATGTCAAAGCTCTCGTCTTAAAACTTGCTAGCGCAACACGAATCAAGAGTCCAAATAGTCAATGCAAGACAAAATCTCAGTTCCATTAACTAAAAAGAACTTATTCTTAAGTACTATCGTTCTTTGCCACGAACTATAACATCAAATCCCAAAACGAGAATGAATCAGATGATACCTGTTTTAACGATTTCGGATCCTCGATTGTAGTCATGGTTTCGACAGAACTGAGAAAAATCCAAAAAAAAAAAAAAACAAATAAATCAATGTATTCTTGGAGAAAAGCAAAGCAGGATAAGAAACAGAGAAAGAAAAAAATCGGAAAAATCGAAGAAATGGAGTAAACGTACACGTTACTGTCTCTCCTCCTCCAAGCTTCAAAAAAGACGACGAAGATAAATCCCAAGAAGACCATCAGCACCAATTCCGCGATTGTTAACAAAAATTCCATTGTTGCTCCCCCAGTTTTTTAGATCTGCTTTGCTTCAAAAGAGAGAGAGTGAAGAAGAGAGATCGAAACAGTCCCGTGAAGAATAAGCAAAAGAAGCTAAAGTTTAATGGTTGATCCGTGAAGTGTAATCGTAAAGATTGTTCAAAGTTCAATCCCTAATTTCATTATAAAATAATGCCGAGCTCGATTTCAGCTAGCTTAGCTATTTCGGTTTGACTTTGTGATTTTCAGCCATTTAGTTGCCGGTTTATTCGCGTCGGTTTTAAGGCAAACCGAATTTGCGTCTATACAGTATTACGGTTTGACTTTGTACAATCTCTTTAACCATAATTATTACAATGGATACTAGCTGTCTAGCCAATTCTGTCAACAAAATTTACTAGATTTTCGTTAATGCCATGTAATTTCTTATAAAGAGATCAGAAATCAAATGAGGAAAATATTATAGGACCTGATGTGTTACTTCGTATATTATCTTCCCTCTTGGTATAAGCCTAACCTTGGCTTATTTTAACCCCAAATGAATTCGTATAAAAAAGACTCAGCCGCAAAAATATTACACTCGAAACAGAACTCAACAGAGCAAAATTCTATGGCCTCTTGATGTGCCCTCAAAAAACATCTGTACAACAATCTCTTTTTAAGGAGCACGAGCCCCTTGACTTCTCATCCTCTCAGGTTTGATCCTGCGGCTCTTCTTCTTCGTGAATCTCTCTGACTCTTGTTCGACTTGGAGATCAAACTGAAGCCTCTTTAAATTCTCTGCACATTGTCCATGCATTCCGGGTGAGAACATTTCAGGACCTTCTTGATTGATCGGAGTGACATGCCTTTTGTGCTGTGAATGCCATTTGGATCTCAGGTAGCTCAGCGATCTCCATGGAGGTAACAACATTGAATTCTGCTTTAAGGAGAATTTGGCTGCATCAACCATTACTTGAAGAAACTGGTTTAGTCTTGCCATGGTTCCTACATAAACCACAGGGAGCAATTCCATTATCCGTTGGTAAGAATCCACAGCTCGAGCGATTTCAAAGTGACTTCTGAAATCAATATCAACAATCAAACGATCGTCTTGGCCAACATCAGTGTCACTCAATATGATATCTATGTACTCATAGTCTCCTGCAATTTCATAAAAACAAAAACATATCAATCTCCAAGAACTTTCTATGCGAAAGAAAAAAAACCAGTAAAAAGCGGAAAACATACCACCAGGAACTTTGCCACCGCCTTGCCATTTAGCGGAACAAACAGCTGCATTGTATCCGGAAAGTCTTAAGAGCTTTGCGAGATAAAACCTGATGCAACTGGCGTTACATGTACCGGATTTTACAGAGTGTAGATCTTTCTCCTTAATAGTAAGCATCAATGTACGAACCGGCGAGAGAACCTCAGTTTCATGTTGAGCCATAGAGGACTTGAGAAACTACAGGTATAAACAGATTATCTAATTTAATAAAATGCTCATAACCTTCCATAGAAACCTTTAAATACATAAACAACATAGCAACTCTATACAGAAAAAAAGCTACATTTCTAACAAATCCATTATTGCTCATAATCAACAGATAGCTCAAGTAAACAATCCAATTAAAGATCATATTCAAATCAATTATGTCGAACACCTTAGAATTTCAGCTAATAAGATTAATCAAATGATGCGATTGTGGTACCTGAATCTTATCGGAAAGGTAAGAAAGATCTGAAAATCCAGAATCGCTATCGCTGCTGCACCAAGAGTCACCACCGCTTCCACCAGCACCACCGCCTGTTTCTAGAAAATCTGTAACCATTAGGTCTAGGTCACGTTCACCATCGTGATTAGAATCTCTTCCTCGGTTCAACCATTCCTCCGCCGTAACAACCGTCAAGTCCATCCCCATCGTTTCCCTAAATCTCCGTCGATTCGTTCTCGGTACAACAAAACTCAATACCAAATCGAACTTAGGCGAAATTTAAACACACTGAACGATTCGCTTTCATGAATTGAATTGAATTTGTACAACAACAAAACGCGTTTCGTCCTCCTTCACGAGTCTTGTGTGATTTTATATATACCGATGAGAGAGAGAGATGCTTGAAGGTTCTCTAGCGAAAGAAAAATCCAGGAAGATAGGCGAAAACGAAGATGAAGCGAAGGTGGGTAAATATAATACACATGTTAAATGACAAGTATGTCCTTTAAAACTGTATTATATTTACCATTTGAGCTCGTTTAAATTTTTTTTAAGCTGTAAACGAACTGAAAATTATAACAGAATAATGAAAGCAGGACAGTCTTTGCTAATATTGGTTCTAACAAATATTGTATGTGAAACTTCTCTAACAACGCGATGGTAAAGGGTAAACAGGTCATTTAAAAGGTGGAGGAGCGTAGCGGACAATCGAGAAATTAAAAGTTTGGCTTGGGGACGAAGTTAAGGCGGCTTTATTATCCTTTTTTAAATGACTTGACTCGGACGAATTTCATATATTTAATTCAAAATAAATGCCTTTTTATTATTATTATTATGAGTAGATTCATTAAAGTCCTATTTGTCTTATAAAATGATACTAGTAGTATTTCTTATTCATTTTTTATTTTTTCAATTGTTATTTTTTAATCCTAAGTCCACTGCATGTTTCGTTCTCTAAATTTATTTGATTTGGATTTCTTTCTTCACAGTTTACCCTAATGTTTTTTTGGATCCAGATTCTCGCTTTCTTTGATTTTATTTACATTACATTTTCTTAAATATCTACCCATTTCCAAAAATTGAGAAACTATTAAAAATACCAAGAATATGGAAAACAAAGTATTGGGCTTTAGTGACCATCCACATGTCTCACACAGTCTACAACCCAACTTTGGGCCATACGACCAAACAATTTAAACTCTTTTTTTTTTTGTCAACTAAATATTTAAACTTATGTGCTAAAAAATGCTCATAATCTACCTATACATACTCTATTTTCATGCTTCGCAATTTATGGTGGAAAAGTTTTCTGAAATATCCGATTCAACTAGATATTAATTCATTCTAATGTGTTTCGAATTTTGGGATACTTGGAAGGTCATAAATGAATATAGGACACATACTTCTCACTAGTACAAATACATGTATGGATACCAAATTTTGATTTGGAGTCAAGTACTGTTTCAACTGGGGCGACAATCGAAATGTCAATTTTGTTTTTGTAACAGATAAACAAAATAATATCGATTTATTTTTCTAATCTGAAATGACGTCTCAACCACAGAAAACAAATCTCATGTAAAAGAAACTAAAAAGCTGAAAACTTCCTCAAACAGTATATATATCACATTATGTCGACGTGTACTTGAACCCAATATAACCGGAACAAAAGGTGAATTTTAATTTTAGCAATGTGTGGAAGACAAGACACGGCAAAGTCAAACTGCTACCTCCGTACGTCAAAGTTGTCCAACCCCGTAACGAAACAAAATATTTAGAGGAAATAATCTTTTGAATACAATTATGGATTTCGATCTACAAAAGTCTAATTAATACCAAACAGACAGCGACGTATCAAACAATACGCGACTTATAATCACAAACCTACCACCCCAAGTCAAACCTATACTTCTTTTAATAAATTCGTGATTATGATCACTTTCCAATCTTTTTGTATTCATATGTATTATTATTAGTATCTATTTAGAGATAATTAATTAATAAATTGAAAGCTTGACTCAATTATTTTGTATGTACAAATTTCTGTATCTAGAATAATGAGTTCCCGTACGACAAGGAAAAATGAATTTCGTAAATAACATCTCAAATTTGTTTGGTGTCTGGTGAAATGGTCATCATTAGATTTTCGACCGGGAAATGCAAATTTATTCTAATGGTTAAGTAAAAAACTCATGGTACAAAAATTAAAATAGACCAACCCATATTATGTACTTCAGTAAAAAAAAAAAGTATGTACATCAGTGATCTAATTTTCTAGGGATTTGGCCGGTTGTTTATTTTTTTCTTTCGATATAAAGTTTATTGGTATAAAGACAATAGTAGCTATTACAATGCTATGACAATTGTGTCATAATGAGTAGCCTTATAAAGTCATATGAAACCTAGAAGGAGGAGAGAATTTTTAATGAGGATGGTCACCGATTTGGCCGGTTGTTAAATAAATAAAAAAACAACTTTATAAAAAAAAATTTAAAAAAAAACAAGAACAAAATATTTTGTAAGAGAAACATGGTTTATAAACATACTTCGAAGATTAATTATAAGATGACACCAAAAAGTAAGAGAAAAAACCATATAGCATGTTATACGTTTTGTCGAAAATTATAAATACGTTTCTGAAATATACATACGTATTAATTGTTAACTATACTCGTATTCTTCTGCTTACATACACTGACACACTCACACCAATAAACGTCGAGAGACCAAATCAAATATTTTGTTACTACTTACAACATTTAGGAACCGAGAAAATCGAATTGAGAAAAAAAAAATAAATTAAGAATAACAGAGTCAAGAATAATTTCTGTCCTTAATTCTGAAAACTACGACTATCAACGATTCGCAACACTCGAAATCGAAGTCTAACGAACGAAAGATCTATGTATCCTCTCGAGACACTAACTTTGTGGGAATCGATTTTATAAAACCGAAAGGACGCTTACCACCCAAGAGTCACAACTCTTGATTAATTTTTGGGCCGAAATTTGATTAATTTTTGGACTGAAATTTTGAATAAAAATTTGCTCCAAAAAGAATAGTTTTGATGGACCTTTGGCCCAAGCCCAGCCTAGCGAACGGCGGCGGCGGCGCGTGTGGTTCCCATTTATCATATGCCATATGCATCATGCTACTTATTTGTAAACATGATAAGGGAGGGTAATATATATACCACTCAAATATTTTTTCTCCAAGCAATGTGAGATATTAGTAAATAAGATTACTTTAATTGTAAACATCACACTTTGACCTCACATTTCTCATTCACTAATACTTCAATTTTAACTTATGAGCATTCCAAGTTGTATTCTAAACTGTAAGCTTTCCAATAAATTCATAATCTGATAATTCTGAGCAATCTGGTAATTCTAGGCAATGATCTTGCCAGAAAAACTACCGAAAAAGTGACAAAATTCACTTATTAAAATTTACTTCCAACACAACAAACACGTAAATATCGTCGTGTTTCTCTGTTTGTTTGCGTCCTTTTAATAATAATCTTTCAGACACGCACGGTAACAAACAAAAAAAAAAAGAGAAGACAGCACCAAAACAAGTAATTTGACTTAAAATTCCCACTTTTCAATTTTCAGAAAAAAAGGCTGAAGGAAATAGGATGTTGCCAAAAAGATCTCATAATAAATAAAGACTATTAAATTAAATTGGGTCCAATATAATTTAAGATCAAATAGAATCCAACGACTTTATCTCTTTTCGCCGAACTATACTTTTTTTTTGTGTGTCCATAAGTTTGACTTTCTTTCACACATATTTTCTTCTTCTTCCGGTCACCCCTCGTGCCTTCTCATTAACACCAAACCCTTTTCTTCATTCTCTTTTTTCTTCCCTCCTCCGATCTCTGTTCACATCTTTCTCTCTAACTCTCTCATCTTTTCTCTTCTGTTTTTTTTTTTGTCAAGTGGGACGAAAGCTTCTATAATTTCTCTGTCTTTTCTTCTTACAAACCATATTCAGCTCAAAGCAGCTGAATAAGAACGATATCAAGAATCACAAAAGGGAAAAAAACAAATCTGTTCCTGACTGATGGGTTCTTGCTTCAGTTCTCGAGTCAAAGCCGACATCTTCCACACTGGTACCATCTCTGCAACTATTATTTTACGGTTTTTCCTGGAATTATGGATCTCTCTGTTTTAATCATCACGATTCTTGGATTTGACAAGAAAAAAAAAGAAGAAGAGAATTTCCGATTGTTCTAATCTTGAATGTGGTCTAAATTTGTGTGTATGTATAGGTAAGAGCAGTGATCTTTATGGTCTAAGTCTCTCGAGCCGGAAATCTTCATCGACGGTGGCGGCGTTTCAGAAGACGGAAGGGGAGATACTGAATTCGGCGACCGTTAAAAGCTTCACTTTTAACGAACTAAGACTCGCTACTAGAAACTTCAGACCGGATAGTGTGATCGGCGAAGGTGGTTTCGGTTGTGTCTTTAAAGGCTGGTTAGATGAAACCAATCTCACTCCGACTAAACCCGGAACCGGTTTAGTCATCGCCGTTAAAAAGCTTAACAAAGAAGGTTTTCAAGGTCACCGTGAATGGCTGGTATAGTTTTCATTTACTCAAAACTTGGAATATATTGTGTGTTGTGTGTGTGTGTGTCTGATCTGTTGCGTTGTGTTGTGTTGTGTTCTGATGCAGACAGAGATTAACTACTTGGGACAATTGAGTCACCCAAATCTTGTTAAACTAATTGGTTATTGCTTAGAAGATGAACACCGTCTTCTCGTGTACGAGTTTATGCAAAAAGGAAGTCTTGAAAATCATCTATTTAGAAGTGAGTCCCATGGATCATCTTATCTTTGATCAAATCTATGGTTTTCTTCTTTGTTTTGTTTTGTTCTGATGGAAATGGTTTTGATGCAGGAGGTGCATACTTTAAGCCACTCCCATGGGTTCTACGGATCAAGGTTGCACTTGATGCAGCAAAGGGGCTTGCTTTTCTCCACAGTGACCCCGTTAAAGTGATATACCGAGACTTCAAAGCCTCGAACATTTTACTCGACACGGTATAGAGAGAAAAATACATACATATTCAAAGAATTATATGTCTTACTTTGTCTTCAAAGTACTGTACTGATGACTTTGTTTCCATTAACAGGACTATAATGCAAAACTTTCCGACTTTGGGCTAGCTAGGGACGGTCCACTGGGCGATCTAAGCTATGTTAGTACAAGGATTATGGGTACATATGGCTACGCGGCCCCCGAGTATATGTCTACAGGTAAAAAAGTCTAGCAATCCTCTCAAAATCAAATACTAGGCTAATCAAAAAATTTATAGCATATGGTTTTGAATCGTTGAATCATATTTCTATTCTTGTATCCTTTCAGGTCACTTAAATGCAAGAAGCGATGTGTACAGTTTCGGAGTTGTGCTTTTAGAGATTTTATCTGGTAAACGAGCATTGGACTATAATAGGCCATCTAAAGAAGAAAATCTTGTGGACTGGGCTCGACCGTATCTCACAAGCAAACGCAAGGTTCTCCAAATCGTCGACACTCGGCTAGACACACAGTACTTACCAGAAGAAGCCGTGAGAGTAGCCAGCATTGCAGTGCAGTGTCTCTCATTCGAACCCAAGTCTCGCCCAACCATGGACCAAGTGGTCCGCGGCTTGCAACAACTTCATGACAACTTGGGAAAACCGACGCAGACCGAACCGGTTAAGGATACCAAGAAACTTGGTTTTAACACTGGATTTAAGCCATCCGAAAAACGGTTTACACAAAAACCTTTTGGCAGGCACCGAGCGTAGGTCTTTCTTGGGGTCAATCTGATAACTGAATTCCAGGATGAACATTTTTCCGGCAGGTACTTAAAACTGCAGATATCCGTTATGGGCGGATTGAATACGGTTCTGGACAAACCGTGCAGGTCGAGAATGATAATGGATACATTAAACTTTCCGGTTACAAGTCCAATACCCAACCTTAGAGAACATGTGTTGCCTATTGGCTTTACATGAGATAATTTTTTCCTCTTTTGTTGTTACACTCTTGTATTTGTTCCTGAAATATATATTTGATGCAGAGATTTTTCCTATATCTCCAGTTTTGGAATCAAACTTTTTTTAATGATTGGCTATAAGTCAAAAATACTAGAAGTTAGCTAATCAATGATGATGCAATGAATAACACAAGTTTATAGGCTGTTGTAATTTTATTTTTTGTTGACAAAAAAAAAAATTGTGACAAAATTTGACTATTTAAGAAACCTATGAAAAGTTGAAAACCTTCTGAAACTAATTGCAGTAAATGTAAATCACAAATGGTAAACGAAACACAACCGTTTTACGATTTTGGTCTAATCCGGTCCAAATTTTCCGATTACGGCTTAGTGAAATGCGAGTCAAACATTTCAAATTGAAGAATGCGTGTCGGTTATTGTTTCCACATTCGAACTGTGTGACGTTGTTTTACTTATCCGCTTAGTGAGCAAAAACTACTTCGACTTCGATGTTGCAGAGAGAGGTTTTAGCCGCAGAACAAAAGGGTTTACTCTGTCTTCTTCAGACTTCTGAGTGATCGAATCAAAGCTATGATGACGACAACAACCAATACTATGGCTATGCTTCAAAACCTCGTCTTCTCTGTTCCCATCTCTCGTATGGTAATTCGCCGTCACTCACTTGCGACCGCCGCCGTAACCTCCATGGCAACAACTATCTTACCTACTCCGAAACCGGCTTCTACTAAACCGGCGCGTACTCCACACGTGAACTCGCAGGTTCTTCTTGGAATGTCGGAGCCTGAGCTTCAAGAGCTCGCTATCAACCTCGGCCAAGTAAGAATCAGATAATTGCAAATTAAGAGTCGAAAAGAAAGATTTTTGGTTGATTTAGCAGAGAAAAATCCAATTTTGTAGGAAGGCTACAGAGGAAAACAGCTCCATCATCTCATTTACAAGAGGAAGGTTAATAAAGTTGAAGACTTTAGCAATTGTGAGCAATTCAATTCAAAATTTCATATTTTTGGATATTTATGCAAAATGAATCAACCAATTTTCAATTTCATGACGTTAAAAGTGCCACAAACGTTTCGAAAAGAACTTGTGGATGGTGGATTTAAGGTGGGAAGATCACCAATTTACCAAACTGTTACTGCAACTGATGGTACCATTAAGGTAACTTCTGGAAATGTTGAGATTTCTCTTGCTGAAGTTATTGTTTGATTAGTGTTTATGGTTTTCAATGTTTTGTTTTTTGTTGTTTTTATCTTACAGTTGCTGCTAAAGCTTGAAGATAACCTATTGATTGAAACTGTTGGTATACCTGTCCAAGAGGAGAAAGGTATAACACGCCTCACTGCTTGTGTCTCATCTCAGGTGAATCTGACTTTCTTAACTGTTTGAGATTTGTATTTGGCTTTGCATAGTTGAGTTTTAAAACTGATGTCTTGAAGTTTTCTGCTTTAGGTTGGATGTCCGCTGCGTTGCTCGTTTTGTGCAACTGGAAAGGGAGGGTTTTCAAGAAATCTTCAGCGACATGAGATTATTGAGCAGGTTCACTTCTATATTGCCTCTTGTTTTATGTAGCTTATGGATTATGTAAAATGAAATATATTCAAAGGTAGATTCTTATGGTGTCGTGATAATGAAAAAGAGAGCATGATACTGATTTATGAATTGGTGTTTTGGTTCCAAGAGAAAACACTTAGGATTAATAGCTTAAGTAGAATACCTTATGCAATATATTTAGCAACGAGTGTTTGATCCTATTTAAGGCTCGGAAGAAGAATTCTTAGTAAAATGTAAATGTGGATTGTGTTTTCAAGTGTAATTTCAAATGTGTAGGTGCTGGCTATTGAGGATGTGTTCAAGCACAGGGTAACAAATGTTGTGTTCATGGGAATGGGTGAGCCGATGTTGAACCTAAAGTCAGTACTCGATGCTCATCGTTGTTTGAACAAGGTAACATTTTAGTCATTTGCCATTTCTACATGGTTTTTTTTGAAGAAATGAATGAAGTTCTTGCTAAGTATCTATGCACTGTATATTAATTGGCAAGCAAAGACAAATACTTGACCATTATAAAACATCATCTTTGAAGCGATAATAGTACAGTAAGTAGATGATTTAACACAGAACACACTCATAATATGCTTTTTCTTTACTTAGGACATTGAGATCGGGCAACGAATGATAACAATATCGACAGTAGGTGTTCCAAACACAATCAAGAAGCTTGCCTCTCATAAGCTTCAATCGACCTTAGCTGTCAGGTGCTTCCTCTCATAACTAAAGTGATCTTTTACACAAATTTCTTTTTGAGTATTGTACTTTACTGAATCGGTCTTGCCTCTTTGATTGCCATATTTTAAAATTATTTTACTCATTCTTGAAATTTGCTTCTGGCGAATCAGCTTACATGCCCCAAACCAGAGTCTCCGGGAAAAAATTGTACCAAGTGCCAAGGCTTATCCACTGGAAGCAATTATGAAGGATTGTCGTGGTTACTTCCAAGAAACAAGTAGACGAGTCTCATTCGAATATGCCCTTCTAGGTGAGTGAGACTTGAGAGATAAACAAAATTTCTGTTTGTCTTCCTCATTATAATTTGACAGAAGTTCATAAATGATGATGATGCAGCTGGAGTCAATGATCAAGTTGAGCACGCGGTGGAACTCGCTGAGCTACTCCGTGAATGGGGTAAAACTTATCACGTAAACTTGATACCTTACAACCCGATCGAAGGGTCGGAGTACAAGCGACCTTACAAGAAAGCGGTATGTTAATAACCATTCAGTTTTTGTTGTGATTTGGTTCAGTTTTAGATTCAAGAAAAATACAAAGAAGTGTTTCTAATCGCTTTTATGAACCAATTGTGCAGGTCCTAGCGTTTGCAGCTGCGTTGGAGTCGCGTAAGATAACAGCAAGCGTAAGGCAAACTAGAGGACTTGATGCGAGTGCTGCTTGTGGTCAGCTGAGGAATAAGTTTCAGAAAAGCCCTTTACTTGTTGAGACGGATGGTCAAGAGTCTCAGCCAGATGCAGAGGCTGTCGCGTGTTGATGTTCTGAATTATACAAATCTTCGGTTTTGCCATTGAATGGTTATGTCCTAACTTTGTGTTGAAGAGGAGACGGCTCAATGACGAAAAGTGAAAATTGCCATTACAGAGTAGTTCAGTGCAACGGAGACTGAAGAGATTGAAGCACGTTTGAGAAGTGATGAGTTTGACGATAACTTTATAGGTTTGGCGTATTATACGTATGTCATGTATACTTTAAGGAGTGTTGTTACTCAATTAATAATGTTAACAGAGTATCTATAAAAAATTAAATAGATTTTGACATGAATTTTAGCAGTTTACTTCAAAAGGCCTAGTGGAACTATATCATATTTTGATCCTCCGGAACTGAATTTGGTCGATGAAAGTTGTAAACAATAAAATAAGACTGGAATATATAAGGACAAGTAATGTATCAAAATAACTATGAGATTTTATAACGAGAGAAAACTTGCCTAGGATAACATAAAAGAAAATTACAAAATGAACGAAAAAAACCATAAAAAAATTACACAGTGATTTGACAATGATACAACTTGCTTGAGAAAGTACTAAGCACGGCCTCCCAAACTAAGAAAGAGAAATAGAAAAAACATTTTATTTTTAATTCGATGATTAGTTTTGATATCTACAATGATCCTAGACTTATGATACATAGACGAACAGTTCGAGACGGCGAATGTGGTTTCGTTACTCTTGCATTTGCTGGCCTACGCACATATAAATATCAATTCCAAATATTGCTTGTGACCCGGTTTTGCGTATCCCGGAATATGTTCAATATCTTTTTTAGTTTTTCTAATAATAGTAAAACTATACTTCACACATCTAGCTTCATGCTGCTACCAAACATACCAATATAGCTATGTTGGACTTAGAATGAATAGACCATTCGCTTGTAGAGAAAAATCACAACGAACCCGTACCGTTTCATCTTGAAAACAGATCTACACATTCCGATGAAACCAAATACAGAGAGGAAGGAACGAAACAGACCCATGGCTGGTGACAAATAGATCGCAACACCAAACATAAGATCATGAATGAGCCCAACTACTCTCAGTCCCAAACTCAATCTAGCTCTAGACTATGCAGCTCGCTACTCAAAAGAAGTAAAGAGTAAAGTACCTTTCTATGAGACAAGACTATGAATAGATCTAACGATAGAATCTGATCGTCGAACCTAACTCCACTTTTGAGTAAAGATGGAGTTACGGATCGTACTTGCAGAGCTTGATGGCGCTCATCTTTGTTTTTTTTTTTTTTTTTTTTACGTGAGGCTGTATGTTTAGGTTTATAAGGTCACCGAGTGAGCTGGGTTTATATAGTAAACGATTTTTGACCTATTGAACTTTTGTTTCTACTTTTTACAATGTAAAAGCTGTAAACAGTACAAGCCCTTTTCGGTAAAAAATGCTATACCGTGTTTTTAATATATTATATGATGTCATCATTAAAGTTGGATTTTTTTGTAAAATTGTATAAATCTCTAGTTAATTTTAGGAAAGGAGTTTCAAAAACGCCATCCACGACCGCCTAAGTGGCGGACAAACGGTCGGCGGTTCCCAACCACCCAGATTTGTGTAATCGACTAAAAAATTCGATTTTTTGTTTGTTTAAAGTTAATAATCGGAGATTCTATGATGGATCTTTATTTTCTGGGTAAAAACATTAGAAAATGGAAGGAGAAATGGTGAATAAGATGGGAAAAACGTGGCGGCTGTGTTTTTAGGGTTGCAGAACTTCTTCGAGAGGAAGAAGATAGAGGTGAAATGACATATATGCCCTTCATTAAAACAAACTTTTAGCTATAAGTGTGAGTTTCGAACTCGTGACTTCTACTAGATAAACCAACACATCAACTACTATACCAAACCATATTATAGTTATAAGTACACAATATATTATATATCTCCAAACCTTGATAAATGCCCTACAATAAATCTCCGATTAAGGACGCACCTACAGCGCTCGACTAACGCCTAGCGAAATCTTGAACATGAATTTTATATGTTGAAGCTCTAGTTTTTCTTAATTATATTTGAAACTTTACATCATGTAGATAAGTTATACAATATAAAATAGATTATTTAATTTAAAGAATATATATATATATTTAAAGTATGAAAAAACAATACACGTTAAACTTTTTATTTTATATAAAATGTTCCATACATTTCACTTTGTACCATATATAATTTCACTTTACTTATAATTTTTTGTATAGTGTGTCCAATATTGTTTGTAAAAAGAGCATGTATCATGTTAATAAATCTAGATATTAAAATTCTGACTAAATGTTCTAACCTGGGAATAAAGGGCCTAGTGTTACTGTTGAGGTTTTCCCAATTGGGTGAAACATGTTAGTCTTTTATCTGCTGAATAACTACCATTTACCAGTGTTCATTATCATTTCAGAGTTACTCCTTGTCATTTCTCCTCAAGGCTTCATATGTTTTCTATGTTTGTAAATAGTCATTATTCTTCTATCCTCCCTGCTCTACCATTCCTCTATGATTACATCTTCGTCTTTTTTTAAATATGATTATTTGGGTTGGTAGGCCTTGGATTCCGTGGCATTGGTTTTTAAGTTTACAGATTGTGATTTGGTTTTTATTTTTGAGGCAATTCAACTGTTTGTTTAAATTCCATTTCACATGAGAATTTTCAAATGTTTCATCTTCCCAAAACCTGTTGATTACCAGTTCCAAAATGTAACTGAGATTTTTTTTTTTAATAAGAAAACACAACTTAAGCCAATAATCATTAGTACAATTGATATGTAGCGTAGTGAACTGCAAGAATATCAGAATAGATAGAGACGAAACTGATTATATGATTGGAGACTGAAAGATATAAGTAATTAAAAGTTAAAGAAAAAAAAAGTTTTACTATTGAAAATGAAACTATAAATAATAGAAGAAAACAGAGAAATTACAAGTGAAGAATGGATGTATAATGATCATACATGTATGTATACACTATTTACATGTATTTCCTACACATCTTATCTTAATGACTTCCCCATCTTCCTTCAACAGATCTGTTTCAAGCCTTGCAGAAACACATCGATGATTTTAAGAATAACACTATCAAAATCTATCTTTAAGTTTCTGCATTTCTTCTACTCTTTTGCATATCCTGAAATATCTCTTTAAAATCTATCACAATCCTTCATAGGGCTCTATTTTACTCTTTTGCATAGACTCGAATATATCTATTACCACAAATATGATCAATATTTATCTTACTCTTTTGGATATCCTCGTATATGTCATTACCACAAAGATCTATCAAGATCTTTTTTACTCTTTAGCATATACTCGAATACCTCAAATATTGATGTTGGTAGCTATAAAGGATTGATAGGCTATGTTTCTACCATTCGATCAACTAAACCTACGGTTTATTTGATGTGGTAAAGGTTGAAACATAGATCTATATACCATTTCTACCAACTGATCAACTCAAACTACCCTCCGTGAGTCTTCCATTTGAGACTGAAAACTTGACGGAATAATTTGAGTATCACCATTCGCTTGGAGAGAAAAATCACAAAACCATGCCGCTTCAACTTGAAAACAGTAGTCTGTATTCCAACGAAACTAAAAACAGAGAGGAGGAGACAAGACAGATACATGCGTGGTGACAAATCCATTGCAACATCGAAGATAATATCTTGAAACCAACTTGTCAATCCTAATCTCAATCTCAATCCCAATCTAGAGCTATAAGATACTATGCTGGCTACTCAAAGGAAGGATTAGCTAGTAAAAGTACCTTTCAATGGGACAGGATGGTGAATCAATCTAACAGCAGAATCTAATCTTCGAAACCCGTCAAAGTAACAGCAGATTCGGCCCTTTGAATCCAACACAACTTTTGTGTTTCACCAAAGTGGCTCCTTTCTCGATCTCTTTGTAAGTAATGAGTCACAGATCGTACTTGCAGAGCTTGGCGGCGCTTATGTTTATTTTGGTTTTCTTTTTTTGACGTCACTCCTAGGTTTAGGTTTCTGAGGCTGCTAATGAGTGAGTTGGGATTTATATATTAAAATAAAACGTTTCCGTAATTGCATTTTTCCCCCCGAAATTGTGACTTTGTGTGAGTCATTTAATTTTTGCAATGTGAGTCATTTAATTTTTGCAATCATTTGTTAAATGTCTTGTCAAAAATTATGAATCTTAAAATAACATTCTTCTACAAACTACGTATTTTGATGGTAAAATATTGATATGTTTTAGTGTTAATTATGAAAATAACCAAATTTCTGTCTAAATTGAGAAATTAATCTTGGCTCAGCTTTCTTTAGTACACAACTCAAACAGGTTAGGTGAAAAAAAATGAAAAATGTCATCGGATGGTCAGTCTGTTTGACACCGAGCAAAGAGCATAGAGAAAAATGTTCAGATTGATTTAATGCATTGTGGACTATTATGGTTAATGGTTAACCTATTAAAAAAATATTAAATAAGCTTTACAGAGGTAGTTTGGCTAATAAAAGCTTTGTAGAGGAGTTTGCTTAATTTTTTTAAGGATTTTTATAAAACTAATTAATGAGAGTTGGACACAATCAAAATCAAGAGGAAACAACATTTGAGGTTTGATGTTTTGCACCTATAGATAACCAGTTAAGCTACTATCACTGGTAATAAACACAATCATTATTATTAATTAACAGATTAGCTGAGAGCAGTCTCTCTATGGTGATGGGATTCACGTTCATGTCCACCTCTAAAAACTGTGTTTGTAGTTATAATGCAAGTCTTTAGTGTTTTTCATTGTTTCTGAATCTGATCCGCCGAGTCTCATGTGACTTACATTATCACTTAACAACCTCAAATCTCCAAAAACAAAAAGTCAATAACTGTTTTAATATTGTTTAAATTCTGTAACTATCCAATTCTCCTACCGACCCTTTTAATGGCTCCCACGTTTTAGTCTAAAATCATTTATACCATCTCTTTCTCTACTTAGACCCATTTAGCTTTTTTCTTCTGTTTCTCTTGAAACTCAAAACCGCATGAAATTTGAGGAACTTCTCATGGAAACTTCACAGCTACACAGTAACAAGAGACATGAATTAGAGGAAGGGGTAAGCACATTATATTAACTGATCCTAAAATATTTATTCCAATGTAAATTTGAATGTTTGTGTTTTTATGAAGGTGATGCATCTTAAAGAGAGATTAGAGGAAGAAGAAGCAGTGAGTAGAACTCTACGAGCTGCTTTTGATGGCTCTGTTGTTTCTCTCCCAAGTCTCTCCTCATTGTTTCTTCCACCTCAGGCAATACCAATACACTTACCTTACAAAATGTTATAATTTCTGAATGATCTAACAACTAAGAAATTTTGATTTTCTAACAGTTTTCCGAGCTTATACAAGAACTAGCTATAGTGGAGGCAGAGATTCTCTGTCTAGACCGAAAAATCGAGGAGCTGAAGCTTAAACTGTACTATGAACAGAGACAAACGCAAGAGATGACCGAGCAGAAGAGGACATTGGCTAGACAGAATCATGTGAGACAGAATAGTTTGCCACTAAGACATGATCTTCATCAACGATCTTTATCACATCACTACCAACGTTCTACACTAGATACTGCCTCAAGTACTCACTCTAGGCTCTCGTTTTCATATGCTCCTGATTTCTTGGATGCCACTTCTTCTAGTGGCTTCACAGGTACGTAGTTGCTTCCTTATTCGGTACGTTTATATAAGCTACACAATAGCCTAGCCGGACCGAAAATTTTCAAACCAAACGTTAGCAATATTTTTATACTGAATAAACAGACCAAATTTAATCAAAACTTATTGAAGCCGAATACAATCCGAAACTCATTAAAAAATTTTAAAAAATCAAATATTATTTAAACCAATTGTTTATTTGTATTTTTCTGAATTCTAAAATTCAAAACAGAACATAACCCAAACCAACCCGGAATTTTTTCAAACCGGAAGGAAAAAGTCGGTCTTAGTTTGTTATAATTGGCTCAACCAAAAACCCAAAAGAAAAGAAAAAAAACGAATGCTCACATTTCACTCAAGCTCATGATTTTGGTGGGCAGATGAATTTGATAGAGTATCGAGGATGCAGATGGGGAGAGTGGGAAAGGGGCTTCGACTTGTGGAAGCGAAGACCAAAGACGATCCAAACGAAGTATCTGAACAGCTCATAAACTGTCTCATAGGCATTTACTTGGAACTCAATCAGGTTTCATCAAAGACCAAAGGGGATGTCACCGAGCTTTCGAGAAGGCCCTCTTCTTGTAGCCGCAAATCAAACACTTATAGTTATTATCAGAATGCAATGAACTTTGATCCGTATCGCGTTTTGGCTGACTCTAGCGGAGGAGTCACCAGAGACATTGGCCCTTACAAGAACTTTATCCACATTTCAAGAAGTTCCATTGATCTGACCCGTTTTACCCATTATTGTTCACCGGCTGTTCCACGTCTGAGGTTTTACCAATGATCTCATCAAATAGTATGATTCTTGATTAAATCATTTTATTAACTATCTATGTCTGTTGGCAGTGTTTTGATGGAGAAACTATCAGAGGTGGACTTGAGTTTCTTGACCTACAAGCAAAAACTCGCTTTCTGGATCAATATCTACAACGCTTGTATCATGCATGTACGGAAACATTTACCAACGCAATTTTATTACCACACACAAATTGAACTCAAAAATCATTTTCTCTGTCTCAATTACAGGCATTTATTGAGTATGGCTTACCTTCGTCGCACAATAGACTACTTACCTTGATGAACAAGGTAGCTTTTTGGATCAAAGTTCTGAGCAAAGAACTCTTAATTATGTTTACTTTAATTGTAGAAACTTATCAAAGTTATGATGTTTTTTGTATTTTATTTTTTTGGCAGGCTTCACTCAACGTTGGTGGCATAGTCCTCAACGCTTTGGCGATTGAACATTTCGTCTTGCGACATCCTTGTGAACCAGAACATGTAAGTGCATTCCATATCATTCCTACATATAAATAAAATCAATAACCACAAGAAGCTAATCAACATCTTCATGAAAGAAGGACTCGCTTGATGAGAAAGAAACTCTCCTGCGACACACTTATGGATTAGGATATTCAGAACCCAACGTTACATTTGCGCTTTGCCGTGGAAGTTGGTCTTCACCAGCAGTAAGTGTCACCAGTGTACAGATTGACATAGTTTATCTTGATGAATGTTTATTACTCGAGTAGTATAAATATGGATGATGGCATTGTTATTCATGTGCAGCTTAGAGTCTATACAGCGGATGAAGTGGTGAATGATTTAGGAAGAGCAAGAGTGGAGTACTTAGAAGCTTCTGTGGGTGTTTCGAACAAGAAAAAGATTGTGGTTCCACAGCTTCTACAATGGCACATGAAAGATTTTGCAGATGATATTGAATCTCTTTTGGAATGGATCTATAGCCAGTTGCCTCGATCAGGGAACCTAAAGGGCATGATTATGGAATGTCTAAAGAGGAAAGCAAAAGTTCCTTTAGCTAAAATGGTTGAGATTCAAACATATGGACACGAGTTTCGTTATCTATTGTCATTGTAAATATGAGAGATCCTTAGGTAGAATAGAATACAAATGTTTGGTAACTTCTCTCTAGGATATATACATTCTCGTTTGTTTACAGCTTAAGATAAATAAAATAACGTTTCATATTGACAGCTTAACAAAATAAACGAGACCAATTCAAAATTTTATAACCCAATTAATTAAAAATGGTTGAACAAGAGTAGCAAAATTCTCCTCTTTATTCCTAAACTCACTTTTTTTTGTCAACAACATGTATTCTATACTGATTTAAATAAAGATGATGACATAAAGCTGACTCTAGTACAAACAATAATCAAATGATCGTACAATACCAACAATGGAATCAACTGAACAAGGTCAATAACTCATGGGAGATAAGAGCTAGTAGATGCGTCAAAACATTCCCACTAATATTTATTTCTAAACTGCAAGATTTTACTCCAATGCTATGGAAATGAATATAAACTTTTAGCTAAATTTGTAAGTGGAGAAGACATGTTCCGTTCATATCACCAAAAAAGAAAAATGAATAAGCAGACTTGTGGACTGATGTTTGCATCAAATGCTGTCGGAAATACTTTTATGACCCCCTTTTTTTAATTCATGGGTCAAAAATCAATCCCACTTATTAAAGGGTTTTAATAGACCCAATAGCCACTGAATGATTCTTGTTTCTCGTTCTACTAAACTACCAAATCTAAGTGGGATCCCCGTGGACCTAACACTAACATGCAGTAACTTCATTCTTAAGAGAAACTGTTTTGTAATGGCTAGTTAGAATAAAACCAGGAGATTAGTATATAGTATATCATAATACAACCATGTTTTAGATTACACGAAATTAAACGTTACAACCCAACCATGTAAAATACTTTAATAGCTGCGGGCTGTTACAAAATTTTCTCACAGCCACTTCAGCTACTCACTTTCTCACTTCCCTTTTTCCCCTTTATAACACCAACTCACAATTAAAACACCAAAACCCCAAAAAAAAAACATTTAAAAAAAGAACACACACAAAAGTCAAAGATACTTTCCCCTCATTTTTCTCTACTTTCAATATATAAAATTTAAAGGAAAAAAAGAAAAGAAAAGGAGTAATGGCGAAATTAGCGGAGAGATTTCTTCTGTCTCGAACCACTTTAATTTTCGGTTTCCCCCAAATTTAGTTTCTCGAAACTTGCTTAAACCCTGAAATTCTTCCCGACAAAGGTTTGACCAAACTGCCAGTTAGAAGGAACTATGTTCCACGAAGTAGAGGTTCTACGGTCACTGCCTGTGACGCGGAAGGAGAGTGACTGACCAACCAAAACAGCATTCGACTGCCAGTTTTGTCCCCAGTTTCTGCTCAAACTCATCCAACCAGTCCGTGACCCTTTCACACTGGTCCTCACGATGTCTCCTGCTCCAGCCACGTTAGTTATCAGAACCAAGTTGAAGTAACGGTGACCGTTGATTGTGAACCTTATTCCTCCTCTCTTTCTACATGGCACCCTACAAAACAACCAAAACATTTCACACTCGTTTCAGTACTCACTTACGTGTTCAAAATTTTTCGACCAAGTATTGATTACTTTGTGGCTTTAGAGACACCAAATAAACGAATATGGGAACTGCATTTATTTAATAAAAAATTCTGATAGCACACAGGAATAATAAACAAACTACTAACTAAAACAGAGTATTAAAATTTATTTTTTCAAAAGAACCATGTACTAAGAAATGTTCAAATATTAGTGTAAAAATATCTAATAGTAGGTTAAAATGTCAAATAGAGAACAATAACATTAAAAATTCCTTCCATTGATTTTTTTTAGCCTATCTAAAAACTTCGATAATTGTGGTCTTATTGCAAATGCCCTAAAGATGTAAACAAGATTGTACCTGCGGTATGAAACAGGGACAATGCCGGCGCGATATTGAGCGATCTTAAGGAAGACAGGCATGGCTAGGTCAAAGTGCTCACGTGGCGGGTTGCACCATCCTCCGTTGTCGCTAGGTTGGGCCAAGTTTGGTGGGCAGAAATTAGTTGCGGTGATGAGGATCGAAGGACTACCTGAGTGACACCATTGAGGGTCGTTGGCGCATTTTAGCTCAAAGCATGCTCCACAACTCATACCGTTGTTAAAAAGCGCCGTGCTCAAAGCAGCCGTGTTGGTCCCGTAGCCTTGGCTGTAAAGATTCCCGTAACCACAAGCTCCTCCTGTAATTATAAACCCATTTTGTTAAAACTTTTTTTTTTTTTTTTTACTATTTTCTAAGTATATATGCTCTGTTTTTGTGGACTAACCCATAGTGCCGGAGGCGTCGCTACCACCGTAAAAAGTGGCGTGTGCATTTTGCCATGCGCCACCGGAGTAAATGCCGGGGGTTCTAGCGTCGGCGAGGCTAAAAAGGACAAATGTAGTAAAGAGAATTGCTAGTTTAATAGCCATTTTTTGTTACAAAAAAGGGTTTCTAAATTACTATGAGGGTGAAGAACAATTAAGGTTAAAAGAGAATATGAAGAAAGAACAAGAGCGCTCTCGAGCTTGCGCTCTTGTTTAAAGAAGAGTTAGGTTTTGTTAAATGGGAGATGAGGATGGTGGAGGAAGAAGGAGTGAGGTTCGGTATTTATGGAGGGAAGGAAACTCCAAAGTCCAAAGTTAGAGAAAAAGAGAGAGAGAGATTGTGAGATATTATTGGCTAAGTGTTGATTTCTTTTGTCAAAATTTAAACTTTAAAAATTTAGATTACTAATTCTACGTAAGGTGGAGGTAGGTTTGTAACCGTTTTGTCATGTTTTTTAATATATAATCTAAATCTAATTTTTTATGGATAATGATTATACTAAAAAATGTTTATCTCATTGATTCCTTGATCTAATTATGTGACTTAAAAACTTAATGCTAAAAACTTTCGACAAAAGAATACCGAGTTGACTTTCGTCTTTATGTGATGCATTTTCATACTTACGATGAGCTTTTTTTTTTATGTTTTATGCAAATTTATATTATGTTTGCTTTGCTGACCAAACCAAATGTAAACATTTTGTCTTTTGACTCTCCTCGTTTCTGCACTTTCTTTACTTGCGGCGGGTAATCTAGTTCAAAGGTGAATTGTCAATAATTTATATATATTATGCAAATAACATGAATCTATAATTTTTTTAAAAACATAATTTATATATATTTTAAACGAGATCCACAAGTGTAAATTATTGATATTCACTTTTTCTTAAATCTATAAGAACTGTTCACACAAATATAAAAATGTGTGGTAAGTTCAGATGAATAAAATGATGTTATTTCTGTGTTACTAACTCCAAAACTAAAATTAATATTTGGAAAGGGATGATTTATCCGTTATAAATCAGCTACAAATATTATGAAAATCTAGTTCAAAATATAAGAAGACTAAGAGAAAATATCCAAAAATTCCAGATTGTCACATATATGATATACTGTTGTATCATAAGCTTTATTAGTTATAAAAGAAACAAGTGTGAATTAAATTACTAGTATTTGGGTATAGAAAAAGCGAAAAGAAATTTGGTTTGCTTAAAAATCAAGTTGGAGCATCAATCACGAACTGATTTTGCTAAGCTCAACAGTATCCCCATCATTACTTCTTTACCCTTTTTTTGGTCCTTAACGCGTTTTCTATTTTCATGCATAGTACCATTGTCCCTAATATTTTTTCCTAACTTCAAAAAATTCACACATTTCTTTGGATCGAGGAGTAGAGCAAAATAAATGTAATGTCTTCCTACTATTGGATTCAACCGATTGAGCAACTCCAGATCAGTTACCACTTTTATAAGAATACATCTTTAGTTTTGCCAAAAAAAAATCAATAAGTATTAACCTTTATTTATGTTTCGAATCAAATTTTAAAATTTCTTTGTAGTTTTTCTTTATCGATTGGCGCCAAATATTTACCTCCAAATTCAAGAGATTTTCACTTTCGAAGGTAGAGAGAGTCTCCCACTTACATAGAAGAAAGTGAATTATTAAAACAAGTTTCAAAATAAGAAAAGAGCAAAAATAATAAGGGGGACCCAAATTGTCCGCATTCATCGGGCCACGTATTGCGCCGTGCATTAGCCGTACGTAAAGTTATACACCAGACCCGACTCGTTATCTCTCGGACCTATTCGGTCAATGAAACTGTCAAAGATTTACATTTAAAGAACAAGCTTTGTCCACTTCCTACTTCTCACGTGAGAAAAGTCAAAGCTTCATATCTCCCTCCACTCCACCATTCAACTTACTTATAGAAAAATATTACAATTTACGAATATGGATCCAAGAAATAATAATAAAAAAAAACTATTGAATTATAAACATACCTAGTTAGTAGTTAGTTTGAAAGCTTTAGTTTTTATTTTCTATCAATTTTCAAATCAGCTTAATTCACACTAACTTTAATCTTTATGCATCGGCGCGCCACCTTCATAAAAAATATCAAAACCCAAAGTAATTATAAAATTCGAATATTATAAATTTCAAGTTAATATCGTTAGTTTCCCTAGTTTTTAAAATAGCTAATAAATATATTTAATAGTAAAATTTATAAAATGAAATAAAACCAAGAGAAATGTTTCAAGTTGATAATTGGAAAAAAAGAGGAAAACAGTTAGAGGCGGTGACCGTGAGAGAACAGGTTGTCAAGGAGTAATATGGCGATGACAAGGCATATCTATGCACCAACCAGATATTCTTATATCTGCCACATCACTACAAATCTTCTTATATCTGCCACGTCATCCCAATCTCAATCTGTGCCAGCTTCTCACTTCTTTTGTTCTGTTTGATGTTTAGATTGAAATTCTAGATCGATGGATTTGTTAGGTTACCGACGATTTAATTCTTCTCTTCTTCGAGGCGATACGTGGACATATGGTTACATATTAAGTAAATGTGAACTGCATAAAGATTACATATGTCTATGTATATTTGATTATATACGTGCGTCATGTTTATGAACTCAACTTATTGCTTTGTTTTGAGAAAATGTTTACGAGGGTAGATTTTGGTGCAATAATGTGTTTACCTCAAATCAGGATACCAAGGCAAAAATGTTAATATGTTTATGTGGTGATCAGGTAATTAAGATGAGTCTTAACTCTCAAGACGTAAACTTGTAGAGGTAAATTTCAAAAAAAAAAAAAAAAAAAAACTTGTAGAGGTTTTGGATTGATTCTACTTCAAACAAAGTTGCTGTATATGAGGTGTATGCTACGTGGATTAAAAAAAACATTTTTGGATCCAAAAAAAAATGTGGCCCTTAGAAAAGTAAAATTTTTGGTGATTGGTTTAGTCGGTTTGTATTTTAAATTGGATATATATATATATATATTCAACTTAATCCCGGCCACGTGGTGGTAAAAGTAACAATTTTCAGAATTATTGGATACAGGCCTCTATTATTTATATGTACATCCAAAATACACATGCACGCATAGAAGCTTAAGAAGACTTTTATCATGAGAATACAAATGCACTTGCATGTGAATTGAGTATCTACCACTCCTCTCCCAACGAATTCACGTCTTTACATTTATTTCGTTTCAGCATAGTCATAGAACATTAGTAATGTTTATATATATATATATATATATATATATATATAAACTCCTCGTCTTATTAATTTTGCTCTTTTACTTTTTTGTTTTATTCATGTTAAGAAACCTATAATATAATTATAAGATTCAGTTTCTTCGAAATACATTTAACATTCTAAAATATAATTGTTCCGATCAAACTCTTAACCAACTTAGAGCATTGGATTTCCTTCTATTCTAACCTCTTAAGTTAATAAAGCTTTTTTATCAAAAAAAAAAAAGAAGTTAATAAAGCTTGGGGATTCTTTTTTTTTTTTTACCCATTTTTTCTTACAACATAGATTTCAAACTAGATCATAATATACGTTTATAAAAAATAAACAATGTGTATCGACTTTTGAATGACATTTCAAAATTGTTTAAATTCACCAGCATGATGGTCTTGCTCAATAATTATGATTTTACCATATAATATGAGCAGTGTGAATGTTCATTAACAAACTCATTAAATACTTAAGCGTAAAACAAAAGTACGTGTAGATTGCTAATTGAGCTACATTCAAGCAACCCATAAAATCATTACCAAATTATTTTATTAGTGAAATTATAATAACCGTGCATCTAGTTTATGAATTCTTGTACTGATAAAATAATATTTTTATCTATAATAATTGTGTTGTTGAAAAATAAAATATATATAGTAATTTCGTCATTGATCCAACATACCATTTAAAACCTCCTATGAGAACGAGAAAAATCTTTTTGCCCCGCCAACTATTTGGGCGAGTTAAAAACATCTACATTGCTACATTTTCCACATATATTGTTGGTTGTTTACATCTAATTTTATTTTCACTCTCATTGAAGTGCATACAGTCGATAGTATATAAGACTAAAGAGTAAAACCTACTCAAATTTAGAAATTGAGAACAATTGGAACTCATCTTATAGATAGGTGGGGACATGAATAATGAGTTGAAATAGGGGGGGGGGGAAAAATTTTTTTTTTTTTTTATAAATTTTTTGAGTTCACCCATTTTATTTTCCAACCACACAAAAAAAAAAATTCCCCTCTGATAGCTAGCAATAAAAACAAGGAGAGCTACAGTTATTTGTTCTTTCTTCAAAAACTGCAGTTTTACAAAAAAAAAATATATATATATAATTAAATGTTTATTATTTTATTCACTGTTTACATTTTATAATTTATAGTTTACTTAAGTTAGATTTTAAGGTTAAAACTATAAACACATCATTGAAATTTTAAATTTATTAAAATATTCACTTATTTACTAAAGTTGAGACTTGAGAGTATTCTTTTTATATTATTTATTTTCGATACTAAATAAATAAATTGATGATTTTGAAAAAAATTAGTGCTAGCAACAAGGGCGTATGTAGGCTGTGAATGGGAATGACAATTGCCCCCTAAAATTTGCAAAACTAGTCTAATCCTTTAAGAAATTACAATAATATTCCCTTTAAAATTTTCAAAAATAATCTAATTTTATAAATATTTGTAATAATGCTCTGTATAAATTTTATTTCTAGATCCGGCCCTGGCTAGCGATATACTGCATAACAGTAGTTTAATGGAAATTTTGGGACAGGCTATGGTTACACATTGAGAGTCTGTGTCAAAAAAAAAAGTAGGTTCCTTTGAAACCACCATGTGACGTCATTAGAACAACACACACAAAAAAAGGCAAAATGGCAACACGTCATTTAGAGATTGGTGGTATCTAAAGATTATATAAAGAAGATGGCCTCGTGGCTATATATGTTAAAAGGATACGATGATGGTAAACAAACGCGATAAGCTTTTTGTGGCCTCGTCGTTACTTTAGCAATTGTTAAGTTAGAGTGAGTTCTACAAACGACAATATAAGGAATTAGTGGACAGATGACTTAGTATTCAAATAAAAAGTGATTATGCAAGAATGAATTTGAAATTATCGTAAATTTGATAAGTGTTTACTTGATCATCGCACAAATAATATCATCCCTCGCGCATGCTGCCTAATTTGAAGCTCTAGCAAGGAAACAAAAAAAAGTTCGATAGCGTAATCAACCATTTAATAAAATCCCTTAATTTAAGGTCAAGGGATTGGACCAAAAAGGACCATTGCGAAATTTATGTCTCCCCTTTACATGCATCGATGTCTCGCACTCATACTTATTAGGCTTTACGCAACACTCTCTTTTTGCCAAAGATTAGATCCCAAGTTTTGTCACGCAAAGCAAAATTTGGAATCCTATATATCTGTGTTCTTTTTTTTTGTTAAAAAATATTTATCTGTTTCATCTTTTTCATTTCATTGGATTCCTATGTATTTTATATATGTACTTCTATGGGTAACAGCTGATAAATAATTTCTAACATTGTGTTTATTTGATCAAGTTTTGACCCTATATTGTTCCTCTCTGCCTCTAGTATTTATTTGTTTTTTTTAATAATACCATATATATATTGTTCCCCTTGAAATTCTACGAAGTGAGTGATTGACCCTTTAATTTGGGCTACTGACAAACTGACACTGTTATATATAGTAAATGATACCACATGTTTTATTTTTCTCATCAGTCGATAATTTTTTGTTCAAAGCCGGAAAGTTTTGAACTCCGGTTTCAATAAGATTATAACAAATTTATCGAAATGGTTATATTAACCACGAAAACTGGTATGGTATCAGTACAATAAATGATTTTTCTTCTTCTAATTTCAGTATTACTAACAAGAATATCTGGATAATTTATATTACGAAATATGAGCACGTACGACGGTGTTGCTTCAGAAACAAGCCAAGTTATATAGGACATTTGCTTTATCTTGATTCTTGAAAAAGCACCTATCAACTAACTTAACCTCCATGAAGATGTCTTTTAGTTAGGTTCATTTGTCTCCATTTATGATTTATTTTTTAACTTAAGATTCTAAAATCCCAACATCACCTTTGCTCTCATTTCGTTTTTGTTTGACATTTTGAAATAGTTTCATTCTTTGTTTTTTTCTTATTTTGTTTTGTCAACCAACTGAATATTGTTATCAATATCAGTTACGTTAAACGGCAGAATCAAAGAGGATGGAGCAAGCTTGGATGTTGCAGACTGAACAGACTCAATGCATATATAGTTGTGTAACATCTCTAATAGCTAATTTTATGCTATCGGCATACACCACCTACATAATCAATCATAGACGTTACTGTCACAGGTTTATTAGCAAAGTTAAACTATTTTGGAATGCATGCATCCATTAATTATAACTTGTCATAGGCGTCCCAAGTTATTGGATAAAATATTAAGTCCATCCGATGTTTTATATTTACACTATAGGAACGGTCATAATTAAGAGATGAAATTGAAATCTATCCAATTAAATGTTTACATGTCACTAATTTTAAGGAATAAGTCAATAACACAACCTTTGAAATAAAATAATCAAGATGCATCTATGTTCTAAGTCTGAAGTTGTATATGGCTTTGCGTGTAGAGAAAGCGTGTTAAATTTTAGTTCAGGTACTTTCATGATATATGTAGTTTTATATATTTTCTCCATTTATAGTTTTATACATTGGTTAAAAAGATATATGACATATCACTGAGTAAAATCCTTATGGATCCTTGAACTCTATCATGTGAGTTATGGTTTTAGGAATTCAATTAATTAGGGCTGGGTAGCTGAGGCAAAAGAGTATGGGCTATGCCTATTTGGTTGACAGCTTAAGCCCAGTGGCACAACTTGAGGAGACTCATAGTAAACTTAGTAGTTTTGTAACCTCTAACCAAAAATGAAAAACCAAAGCTTATGGACAAAATCAAGACCAATCCTCAGACCTACTACGACTGTTGAAAATTGATAGTGTATTGTTTTAAAAGGGCTAAAACAACAACACATATTAGATAGTAAGATGATATGTTGTGGATTGGGTTCTCTTGGATCGATGGTGTTGCTCACTCCTGACCAATTTCTCGCTGTTGTGAATTGCGATAGCTATTAGTCGATATTGGCATATTGCTATCGCACCAAACACATGAAACCCAATCACAATATGTGGATCATTTTTAGTAGGAATACGGTTGTGTTTAGTTTTCTTTATTGGGTTACCTTCAGTTTAACCAAGACAAACCAAACTCAATCACAGTTATGCATCTGATTCTGAAATCAAATAAGATGCTGCAATTGAAGTGACATGCTTTAATTTGAGGCATTTTTTTGTCAAAAATTGAGGAATTATTTGTGATCTTGTGTTTGTGAAATTTAGATTGCATTACATATGTTTCTATATCAAGAATGTAAAGTATTGAATACCCGTTATTAAAAAGAATTAAATAAAATCTTCATAAAAGATGGAATATCTCGTGGACCTTTTTTATCCATCGGAGTCTCTTGTCAGAAATTGCATGTGATGAGTATTAATATTCCCATTCGTTCAATTTTTTTTATTTGGTAAAGGATTTGAACCCATGTTATTTTCTTTCACTCTTCATTGATATTCACATTCATGCTCATATTTATTTTCTTTATCTTTTCTTTCAACACAATATAAATTCTTACCCCAAATTTAATGTTGAGAAATCAAAATGCAATTCCTTGTCTATTTTATGCAGTTTTATCTTTGGCGACTACCTCTAAAAATATTGCTTCCTCTATTGTAACAATACCAAATATATCTTCTCGGTCGTATGCAGTTCGACTTTTTCCTGTTATATATGCTAATGCTAATACTACTAAACATTTGAGTCTTTAACATCAATAAACTCGCTTTGTATAAATGTATAGAGAGATTAAAAATTGTTTGTTTGAAAAAATTCATAGAAATTGAACCCGACCAAAGGTTAAGGTGGAACTAGGGATTGAAGAAGATAGAGTTAGCACGTGCTTTGAGTTTGCAGATTCTCTTCGTTCAAAAGAGTGAAAAGAGAGAGAGGGAGAAGTTTGACCGTTGACCAAAAAAAATGGCGCCTGTAAGCGGGCTAAGTCGGTCCCTTGCGATACTCGAAACCTCGCTTTCATTACATCTCTACAGACACGTGTCAGTGGTCACGCCCACCTGTTACCCGCACGTGCCTCAACGTCGACGCAAGAAGAACCACACCGATCTCTTTGACCTCTGCTTTGTTTCTTTTTGCTTCACTCTTTAGTAGTATCAGTTTCACTATACTATTATTTTTTTACACCTTTTGCAGTTAAAAACTCGAGTGGATAATGGAAGAGAAACGTGAATGATAATTGATGGCTAATCATGGAGAAAGATTTTGGGTGGTAAATGGTATAGAGTAGATTGCAAACGTTTTCACTATCTAAATAAATAAATATTTTTTTTGACTTATTACATTCTTTTGCATAGGTTAAGGTAAATTAATAGTATACTGGAAGATAATTTGAGAAACTCTTTAGAGATAATTAAACATGTTTACTCTATGATCAGTTTACTGCTACGATAGATGGATGGATATTTGGTGTTAATAATGTTTTGCAATGTCCGGTTTCTCTAAGTTCAAAAATAGGCTTAGAGATAGTTTGGTAAATTTTCCTAATTATAGAAAATAGGCTGTTATTTTTACCAAAACAAATGCAGTCTACTGTAATGTTGTAAGCTTCGATAGGTAATTTTGTTAAACAAAACTGTTAAATTTCTGTAGTAAGTGTGAAACAGTGGTAAAAATGATTAAATAAAAAAGACGGTTAAACCGTTATGATTGGCGGAGCATTTTATAATGCAGTGATGTATGCTTGCTTCAGCATCTTCGGCCACTTGTGGTGCCTATGAATGTAACAATAAAGAACAATACTTGCATTTGTTCACTTCCTTTTTGTGTACTAAATCAAAATATGCCATATAATATTATCATTAATCACTTTTTATAAATCTAATCAGTAAATTATTAATCACTATTTTATAATAAAATAATTAGATTAAATCATTAATTACTTTTTCTAAATCTAATCAATAAAAATATATCAACTAAGATTATATTTAAACATATATAATAAATTAAAATTACAATTAAAAAATAAAATAAATTTAGAAAAATTAAATAAATTTAGAAAAATTAAATAAATTTAAAAAATTAAATTTACTAATATTTTGAGATCACGAAATAATCTAAACTATTTTATGTTATGTTTTGACCACTCATTTCGTTGTTTTTCTTGGGTTCACCGAGTTGTATCCCTTAGGGTATATTTTTATATGTCTTTCATATTTATTTTGGCAATTTATTTTTCATAAAAATATACCATAATGATATAACTCAGCGAACCCAAAGAAAATATCGAAACAAGTGGCCGAAACATAACATAAACTGGTTTAGGTTATGTCGTGATCTCGAGATTTTATTTTTCTAAATTTATTTTATTTTTTAAAATTTATTTTATTTGTTTAATTGTAATTGTAATTTATTTTTTCTGTTTAAATATAATTTTAGTTATTATATTTTTATAGATTAGATTTATAAAGAGTAATTAATGATTTAATCTAATTATTTTTAGGTTAATCTCCAATTTCATGAAGTTGGGCTCTAAGCCCAATAATATTGGTCATCCACTACCGTTCTGGTTCGGGAACACAGAAAAAAAAAATTAATAAAAAGGAGGAAAAAACGGGAGAGAAAACCCAAAAAAAGACGAACGAGAAAAGAAAGAAACATCAAAGTCAGGCAAAAATAGGAGCACTGAAATAGCCAAACCAGATCACTACAGCTCCATGTGATTTCACATCATCTCCTTCGTCTTCCTCTTCTCCATTTTTTCTTCTTTTGTTTGTATGATTCTAAATAATAACTAAATTCACTGCAGTAAAAATAAGTTAGATAAAGTTTCATCAAGCAAAAGAGATTCATAGAAGTTCTTTAGTTATATACATACAAACACATCAATACAGTTGCTATAAATTGATTTAAAATGATTCCTTTGTTGTTGGTGCTGTTATTAATTGATCTGAGTAAGTAATTAACAGTTATAGGTGCAGAGAGACTGAGATATGCTTTGATGCATTTAAATCCCCTCTTTCACTCTTCTCTACTCTACCCACTTTCAGACTTTTTCTTCCCTTTTTAAACTTCTGTTATATTTCCAATTTTTTTTTAATATATATATTTTCCATATTATTTTTTATATATTGAAATACAAAAAAACGCAATAAAATAATGATGCGATCTACTTTAATGTTTTTCACAAAAGCTAAACGTTCTATTTTTTTATGTTTTTTGTTTTGTTAAAGAAAACGTTCAATTTTTGCTCTGTTGATTAACCTCAATCCAGTCTATAAAATATAAATACAAAGTTCCCATGATACTCCTCAACTTTAAAAATTTGTTAGGCAATACCGTAGGTCCATCGAATGGATCATTTGAAAATATCGTTATATGCTCATCGACGATTACTTTTTAAATGGATAAGCTCAAAGTTTACGATTCATGATTTCCCTACTAAAAGGTAATAATAAGAAAGAAAATTATATCTCACAAAACATTTGTTTGTTGAGTTTTAGGAAATACACTACTACTATTGTCTTGATTTTCTAATAAGAAATTTATTTATCAAAATTAATATCCGTTAAAATATAAATTACATACTATGTAAAATACGGTTATAGCCAAGGCTTTATGTTTTTAAAGAGGATGTATTGGACTGAATATTTGAAAAATTTGAGTTTTAATGAGGTTTGAGATTTGGTGAAATTTGGTGAAATTTTGGTGAATTAAAAGTTTTGTTATTAAATTCTCTAAAATCTCACATGAGATTTTAGTATTTTTATTTTTAAATAAAAAATCCCTTCAAATCTCATCTGAAACTTTTAAATCAAATTTTAATAATATTTTTAATAACAGTGGATTTGAGTATATGTTTTAAAATTATTAATACAATAATACTAGATTTAAAAAAATATTTTAAAATCCATGTTTCAATTAAACATGATTTGTCATTTAAACTCAAATCTCCAATACAACCCCCTAAGTGTTTTATGTTTTAACAAACTTCTATTGTATTAAGATTAGGAATAGTTTTACTTTTTAAGTAAACGAAAATACTTTGAATCCTAAACAAAAATGGAGATCACAAAGTAAATTGTCATTATTTTGTTTGTTAACACTTGGGACATTTAAAAGCCCTAGGAAAAGGTAAGATTTTTTTTGTTAAATGTTTTGAGCAAAAAAAAAAAGGGGTTTGTTTACCCAGCTAGTTCCCATTGTACTACGAGCCTACATTGTACCATGCAATTTTGTTAAAGATAAAAAAACGATAAAACAAAAAAATCGGGTAGATGAATTTCCCCGTAAATTAATAATGAATATAACGTATCATTACCATTTATCTCTACGATTCTCGCTAGATATAAGTTGGATTACGTAACGTTAACGATATTTCGTTAAACTTCGTAATTAGTTTGGATTTTCCCTTATATATATGATTAATTGAGGTAAGTTATTAAAAAAAGTGGTAATGGTGGGGGAATCGAAGCAGAACAAGGCCCCGAGCAATACCGACTGCCACAAGTCTCTGCATCCTCTTCTAATTTTATCACGAAAACAGACAAAATAATACAAAAAATAAATAAATAGATTTGAGAAAATTACTTTATTTTTATTTTTTTGTAGATCGATATATGTTTCTAAAATACCCATTATAATTTTATATAAATACAGAACCCTAAGTCTCTTTTCCGTTACTGACTCAAAAAAAATCTCCAAACTCCGAGAAAATCTCCAAATTCCCAAGTTTCTTTCTTTTTATCGCTCAATTCCTCACAAACTCATCAATTTCCAACGAACCTCAGAAGAAGAAAATAAAGAGAGAAGATATATCCTTTTTCTTGGTGAGAGAGATCACACAGACACAAAGCATCTGAAATCTGAGATCTTAGCATCAATGGCGTCGTTGTCGTCAAGCCTGACTCGATCGGGAAGCGCGCCACAATTCCATCTAGACGAGAAGTGGAAACTATCGAAGAAAGACGGCGGCGCGTCGAGGATCACGCGCTCCTCCTCATCGACATCTTCTTCCTTCAACGGCAAGAAGAGACAGAAACAGGGGAGATGTGCTTTTACGAGGAAGTGTGCGAGATTAGTTAAAGAACAGAGAGCTCGTTTCTACATCATGCGTCGTTGTGTAATCATGCTTATTTGCTGGAGAGATAATTACTCTGATTCTTAGAAAAAAAAAAAAAAAAACAAACACAAGTCTTTCTCTGTTTCTTCTTCATCTATGTTTTTTTTTAATTGATGTGTGGTGAAACCAAAGTAGATAGATATACATGTACATAAAGGGTTCTCTATGTTCTTTTGGTTTCTGCTTATTTAGATCAAATATTAGATTTGTTGTTTGGTTTTTGTTTGAGCCTATGATTCTGCTTAGAGGATCAGTTTCAGTGTGAATAAGTTTTTTCAGGAAAATAAAGGATAAAAAAAATTGTAAAATAAGTTAACAAGTACAAAATAGTGAATTAGATTCGCCTTTCGACTTTTTGTGACGATTTGTTTTTGTTTGTTGCTCTTTTTTTTTTTGGATTTTTTCATCTTATTGTTCATTAATGATATACTGTGATGATGTCGACGATGAATGTGGCGTTTCTATATTTTTCTAGAGTCTAGAGGTAGAAAGAGAAAAAAGATTCCATTGGAACTGTTACGTTTAAGCTATGTGTGGATCTTGTGTGCTTAGTCTGACAGATTTATTAGTTTTTTTTTTTATATAGTTTTAATCAATTATTATCATTTTTATTATATTAGGTAATTATTAAAACTCGCAGTCAAGCTCTCTTGTTTATGCGACGATATGAAATTAAATTTCTTGAATTGTTAATACTAGTTGGACTAGGCAATAATTAGACTTGTTCAAATTCGAGCGTGTTAAATGTAATTACGACTTTCTTTGATATTTTATAATACTACTACGAGGCTTTATAAAATAGTAGTTTTCGATTAGTGCCATTTCGTCGCTGATTAAATTTGTTTTTAAAGGGTAATATTTGATGTTTGATTGGATAATATTGGAGGTGATTTTTTCCTTATCAAGAAAGGAGGAATGTTGATTGGTAGTAATGTTGGAGGTGAAATTTTCTTCTCAATAAAGGAAGAATCAAAGAAAGACACGTCGCAAAAAATTGATTATTTTGTTTAGTTATTATTTGCATCTTGTTTGTTTGATTTTATTGACCTTCGTTATCTTGTTTAGACTTAACTATAGAAATCCGGTGTCAACCAAACCCAAATTAAAACACTAGTGATCATAACTCGATTTTGGCATTTAGTGCGTAATAATTTGGCCATTTAGGATTCAATACCTAATCACTGATACATGCACTTGCAAAAAAAAAGTTATTGGGTTCAAACAATCTATCATCAAAATCAAAATTATAATTATAATATTACCTAATACAATAAATATGGTCATATCAAATTCAACAGAATGATATTATTTTTATTGTAATAAACATTCAAAAATATACTCGTGATTTGAATTTGTAATTGGAGAGAAATCTAAATTAATCAAATAAATATTACTTCACATTGAAACTACCAGCTGGTTTCTTATAGTTTCTTACCATGGGCATATCTGCATCATATGCATCTGACTCCTTTAATACTAAACTAGATAGTAATCCGCACTACATAGCGCAGAAAAATATATGCTTCATATTTTGTTAGTTTATATAATAATTATTATTGTTTTAGATTATATTTATTTAATGTTTTTAACATCTTATTTATCTTATCATTATGTGGTTTGTTTTGTGTTAATTAAAATTATTAATATATAATTACGTATGTGCGGTGTTATGTTTGTAAACAAAAATTATTTGATCATTTAGATTATAACATAATTTGGTTGTAAAAGTTAAGTTGTGTTATGTATATATTTTCACATTATTAAAAAATTTATAAAATTATGATTTAGTATATTATCAACTATTATCAATGATTAGAAATTTGATCTGAAATACGTCATGATCTATCTTTAGCTACTCTTATTCGTCTTGATCCGTCATGACCCATTAATCCGTCTTGACTCGTCATGGACCCATTGTAAACTATAATGTGAAACTCAAATTGTAAACTATAATTTCATGAACAGACTACAATTCATAGTTTGTTTATATCATTTTTATGTTAAAAATATAAAATTTGTTAAGTATTTGTTTGTGCTATTTATTAAGGAATTTATTTACTAAATAATTTTTTTTATGATTATTAGTAGGATTTGAAAGATTGAGATCAAGATTTACCATTAAATATATATATATATATATATATGATTATAGTTATTTAAACTGATTAATTGTCCTATGTCATCTGATGTAATATCCCATATAAATGTACGGTTATTTTACTTTTAACGTTGCTTAAATAATTATATAAAGATTTTTATATATTTGTATACATTTCTAACCTATATGGCTTATATAGTGATCTATACTGTATATTTTTATTTTGAAAACAAACAAAAAAAGAGCTGCATTTGAAGAAATTATTTACTACCGACGCTGTTATTTCAATATTAAATTTGCTGGTAATTAATTGAGACATTAACTACATATGATTTGGTACCAGATCAGTCCACGATGTAAGTCAGTCCATTCACGATGGAGCTTACCACTTTAGGCTATTGGACTTTATAATAACGCTTAAAATCGATATATCAATATGATTGTTACCGAAATAAAATGACGTATACTGATATGACAACTGAGGTCGTTAAAACATAAGACTAGATTATTTGGGAAAAGTACATTTGAACCGAACCAATTCTTTCACAAGAGTAGTTAGTCTTACAAATATTCAAACTAAACCAAATAAATTCAGAAATCAAAATTTAATAATCTCTCCATTTATGAAAGAGAGAGATTCTAGAGTTAAATTGTTATTTTAGAAAGAATATCATTTTAGATTTCCAATGTGATTTTGAAAATAAAAAACTTAATTTCCTCTTTATTGAAAGGTAATTCTCAAAAATAGCACAAAATTAAGTTTTTCTGCTATTAATAGTACACATTTTTATTTAGGATAAAAATAATATTTTTATTAAAGGACAATTCTCTTATATATCACAAATCTCCTAACCTCATATTTTTAGGGTTTAGGATTTAGGAGTTAAGATTTAGAAAACCCTAAACTCTAAGCCCTAAATCCTAAATCATATCTCTTACCTCCTAAAAACTATACTCTAAATTATAAAATACTTAACCCAAACCAAAAAATTAAATTATTGCCCTTATAAAAATGTTATTTTGTCATAAATGAAAATATATGCTAAATTTGTCACAAAAAACTTTTTTGATGCTATTATAGGGAATTTCTCTTTATTGAAAATAATTTTTTTTTGAATTTAAGTCAATATCATCTCAATAAAGACATATTAAATAGAGGCAAATTAATTTGTAAATAGTATAAGTTTTCTTAATTTGTGCAAAAACCAAAAGAGTATCACCTTATTAAAGTAGTAATTAAATGATTTGTTTAGGAATTTATACTGATATTTATTAGATTTTGTTTTCACTTTTTACCGGGATCAAACAGAAATAGAGACTATTTATCCAAAAGAAAAATCTTTTGTTTGGATTTAACGAGGAATTAAAAAATGGTAACTCTAAAATTGATATATTCTCCATTTTTTTTCGTTCTCCGACGATTATTGCAAATAATTTACTGCATGTGCTTATATATGATTATAAATTTTCATTCCAAACCAAGGCGTGAGCTGCTGTACATGGGATATAATTATGTAACGTTTTATGCAATATCTTTCAAAGTATGTGTTATACATGAAAAGACTGTATTTTTCAAAAAAAAGAATATTTCAAATGTTCGAGATCAAGAGGAAATATATTATAAAAAAGCAACGAAAAAGCGTATATTAGCCATCCCCACAAATCCAAAGGATATTTGTATAATGATTACGAATCCAAAGGATATTTGTTTAATGATTATGAAATGTTTGATTGTTCATTAGCATGCTTAAGTTATATTATTATCAGCCGACGCTCGACTGCAACATTTGAATGGGATCCCATTTTTTAAAGACTTTGCAAAAAAAAACAAATTATATATGTATATATATATATATAATTTTTAATTAAAGTTAAATGGTGAAAAATGGAAAAGATGTGTAATGTATTAATTTTCATATAAATATTTGATAAAATATTATGTGAGTCTCAAATTATTATTATTTAAATTTTACATTACATTATTTAATTTTTTAAAAGGAAAATTTAGGTTAACCTTATTTTTTACATGACTTCTCATTTTTTTTTTAAACCTTTTATTTTTCTCCTTTAAAGAAGATAAGAGATATCAAATTTTTCTCAAAAACCTCGATTATACAAGTTTGATGAATGATTTTGTAGAGAAAAATGTAAGAAATGTTATTTTTCAGAAGTTTTAAATTGTTGTTATTTTTTAAAGATATTATTATAGTTTTATTTTTACTTTAATTTTGTGAAGACTGAATATGTTTTTTTTTTCTATTAAGTAATTGAAAAATTATTTTTTTTATTTGGATTTGAAATTTTTGAAGACTGGCTCTGTAGACATATTCAGAGTTCCGGATAATTCCATTTGACTCTCTTTATTCTCTTGTCACTTTTTGTGGCCGTCTTGTTCATTTTATTATATGGACAATCATTGATGATTATCGATTTACTATTCTACTTTAGGTATTTCTCATATCAAAACTAATGAAAAATGTAACTAATGCGCATTTTCCTCCAGAAGACAAAACAAATATAGATGTGTGTCCTCTTTAACTATGAAATGTAACTCCATGCAATATAGAACAATTTCGGCTTCAAAATTCGACAGTCACAATCAAATGGTATTATATTTACCTACACATGATATGGAACACAAACTATATATTTCCTTTTCTGGTCATGTTAATTTCTTGATACTAACACAAAAAAAAAAACAAGAAGTCGGGCGCGTGGATCTTACGCGCGGGGACTTTCATCAAATGGATCTACCAAAGCTTCTCTCCCGCTGCCGCAAAACTTGCCCTTCCAGAGTCCGGTTCCAACCGGTGCTGCAAAAGGGCTCTAGGTTTGTTGATTTTTGTTCCTCGGTGGTGTTGGAAGCAAATCGTGTTTCTCCTCCTCAATGCGTGTGGCGGAAGGGCTTGGAGCTTGAAGGCTTCTCGCGGTAGCGGCAGAGCCGGCATTGAACACATTTCTATGAAACATTTGAATGGGGTCCCATTTTTTAGGAGGCCCTCACAAAAAAATTATATATATATATGTCTATATATTTTAGTTGACGTAAAAGAGTGAAAAAATATATATATGAAAATAATGAGTAATGTATTAATTTTCGTATAAATATTTGATAAAATATTGTGTGGGTCTCAAATTATTATTATTTAAATATTACAATATATTATTTAATTAAAAAAGGGAAATTTAAGTTAACCTCCTTCGTTATGTGACTTCTCATTTTTTTATCTTCTTTTGGTTTTAGAGAGGTAATATTTTCTCAAAAAAATCTGAACCGTTAATTTATTCTAAGGTAAAAAGCTACTTAAATTTTTTTGAGAGAAAAGAGAAAAAATCATGGTTAAAAATCTCGATTATACAAGTTTAAAAGATGATTTCGCAGAGAAAAATAGAAGAAGTATTGTTTTTAGAAGCTTTAAATTGTTGTTATTTTTTAAAGATATTATTGTAGTTTTTTTTATAACTTTAGTTTTGTGGAGACTGAATTTTTTTTTTTTTCTATTAAGTAATTGAAGAATTCTTTTTCGTTTGGGGCCCCAAATTTCTCAGGACCGGCTCTGGGTAGCGGTAGTCGTTTCCTTGGCTGGTTTCCCTCTCCTAGGGGACGACAGAGTATGTCCGGCGATCAGGCCAGCGGAGGAGCATGTTTCTCTTGGTGGTGTTGCGGCTACCATGGTCTCCTCCGATCTGATCTCATGGTTCGAGTTCTTCAGGCGTTTTAGTGGTGGACGCTAGAGCAAGTTGGAATTAGAGTCGTGTGGTATTGTGTTTTTCCCAGCTCCAAAGCGTGAGGACGGCAGAGGACATGTGGAGGGAAACGGCTCACTCTCTGTTTCGCAGCTTGCTTGAGATCAGCTTTGGAGTTTTGTTCTATAAAACTCTCTATTTCTAGTGACTTTCTTGATTCGCTCGGATTGGTTTCAGGTTCTCAGCAGGTGGCATTAGAGGTGGGTGTGTGACGTTGGAGCTTCGAGTGTATGGTCTCCTTTGATCATGCGTCCAACTTTGTCGACGGGTTGAGCTGCTTAGGGATTCATTCCCTTCTTGCGCTTCAACAATCCTTCTCCGGTTTGCTACTAGAGACCCTCCTTATCTGCTTTATTGTCCAGACCGTTTGATGGTGTATAGCTTTGGTTTTATTGAGATCTTTTGTTTGCTGTCCCTTTATGGAGTTATGTTGGTGTTGGCTTGCGGTTTGTTCGTGGATTAGCTAGCTAGGTTTTTGGAGGAACTAGTATGACCTTAGGTTGTTAAGCGTTATTTTAATTTGGTGGAATCTGCTCTGTGCTAGCCGACCTTATGGTAAGAACTTGGTAGAGTAAGCTTGCTCTTTTCGTTTCTTTGGTTCGTATGGTTCCGCTCTGAGAGAGCTCATGGTTAGTTCAAAGTTCCATTATCACGTGCTAGCCGACCTCGGGGAAAGAACTTGGTAGAGTGAGTTTGCGCGTCTTGTTTATTAGCCGTTGACGGCTCAATCTTCTCGGACTACCAGTGAAAGAGCTTCCATTCGCTTGGTTTTTCGACGAATCGTTCATGGCCATTAGTCTTCATGTATCTTCTTCCTTAAGATGGTATCTTTGAGCTTTTATAAAACTCGATTATCGCTTTATTGATTCTTCAAGTTTCATTGCTTTTGTTTATGTCAATAGACTGATTGTTCTTTGTTTCCATGTTTTTTATTCTTTTTTTGGCATGGAACCAATTGTAGGATCTATTTTTGTAACTCCTAAACTTTTCATTCTCAATGCAATATTTACATTCTTATCAAAAAAAATAAAAATTTCCTGATACTATTTGTCCTTGTCTAACATTTTTTTGAGCTAATTAACAGAACTGACTGAGTCTTAGTTAGCTATATGAGTTAAAAAGAATATATTTAAAAAAAGAAGGCCAGAGGCCAATCTCAAGGTCTATAAAATGGGTAAACTCGATCCAAAATCATTCTTTGACATAAAATACAAAAATAGGCATTAGGGTCCATGTTTGGTCAACAATCACATCCGTGACACGCAAGCCCGAATAACATTAATACTAGAGACAAATGATCCAAATGATGAGAATACATGAATAACTTTAATAGTAGGGACAAATGATCCAAATGGTGAGAAATATGGAAATTCATCAAATAGTTTCTGGAAATATAGAATGGAAAATTTAGGTAATCGGTCTGAGTTATAGTAATTCGGATTCTTAAAGTTACTACCCGAAATTCCACTAATTTGGATAGGGTTTAAATTTAAGATAAATTCCTTATTGCTACGATCCAGTCTACAAATCAGGTCCAGTGGCAAATATGCAAAGAGTATATATATGACGTTTATATGCATGGGCATAGATGAGTCGACATATCGTGTATCTATATTAATGTGAGACAAAAATAGAAGTAGGTAATGAAAGGATCAAAAGAAACTGAAAAATTCAAAGAACCGCAATCAATTTTTTTTTTTTTTTAAATAACGGAAAGCTTTTGATTTGTTTTGGGGAAAGGTTATGGGTCTTTGATAGCATCACATGAACGAATATGGATACCCACCAGCATCTGGCATGACTTGGGTCTCCTTGATATGTTTTGTCTCTTTTATGTTACCTTCTTGTATTTGTCTACACAATTAAATTATTAGACTAAGTTTTAAAAAATGATAAAGAATTAGAAGAGACTTCTTCACACAATTATAAAAACATTTCGATATGTAGAGACGTCTGTTAAATATATATATTTTGTTGTACCCATTAATTTAAGATGGATATTCACACTGAGGTAATTCATTATCATAAAACAACACAATAACAATGAAAAATATTCGTCATTACGTATCATATATATATCAGATCGTTCGTTCGTTAAATAGGAAACAAATATACATACGACGATAGATTGTATGTCTCAGCAAATTTGCTAAATTGTTTGTCCCACTAAAAAGAAATTAGTAAGGATATACCAATTTGATGTCTGGAGTTCTAATATAATCTAAGTATACTACTAAAAGTGCATGACAATCTCAATTAGCATTTCAACGGGTCGAATTCACATTTACTAAAGTTACATACCTAACATAGCAATTACAGTTAGTTTTTTTCTTTGGTTTATTGTTTAAGAAAAGCCATAAAAAAGAGTAAAAGCTATGAGAAAAACATTTGAGACTCTAACTTGGTGGTGCTAATGACTCTCTGATGTCTAGGACTTATATGTGTGTAACATTCCTACTTTTATTTTTATATATATTAAAAACATTCCAACTTTTTAACAACAATTGTCTATATTAACTTGATGAGATCGTTGGATGGGTTGAGCTCGGGAACGGAGAATCTCACCGAGAAGAGGAATGGGCTTTGAGTCGTGGTCCAAGCAATCCAACTGTCCCGCTTTCGGACTATACATACATTAGAGAGTTTATAAGCTTTACTATAACAATTTTAGAAGAAGAGAAGATTGGAGGCGAATTTGATTGATTAATCGAGAACCTTGAAAATAGGTTCTTCTTTATCAAAAGAAAAGAAAAGAAATTAGGTTCTTATGACAGAGGAATGAAGATACATAAGGGCCTAAGGTTAAGGTTATTCTCCAAAATATTCCTCCAACTCCTCCCCCACTAAAAGCTCATGTCAACTCATCTAAAAAAGGTCATGGGCCTAGCCCAATAAATCGTTTCACACAAGCCCAAAATGAAGTTCATTAAGGCTTCATAATTCTCCTTTGAATTAAGAGACATAATCTGATCCGAGCCGGGGACAATGTACTTGAAAGAGAAAATGAGCAATGAAGATGTTGATCTCCTCTTCTCTGCACAATGTCTGTTATAGGATACATTAGTTTAACAAAAAACACACACACACATTATCTCTTCAGCCTTCTTCTTCTTCATTTGGGCCTCAGCAAAACCACCAGCCCAACTCAAACTTCAACCGAGATCCCAATTAGACGAAAAGTGAACTAGATTGAATCAAAATCGGCTTTGATTCAGTCCTGATTTTATTCCCACTCCTAGAGGAGGACACACGACACGACTTAGTCTCTAAACAATATTTGGGAATTGACATGTTTGTAGGACGTTGATTTTTGAAGTGGAATTAGTTGCAGACCGAGGAAGGGTACCAGAAATTACCAAAAAAAATTCAAAAAAAATCTAATTAAAAATAACAAAATTAAGATTTCCTATAATACACAATTACACATTCTTACAAATTTCCGCACATAAAAAAAAAAAAAAACTACATCGTATAAACTATAAGCTAACCTCAGAACAAATATATAAATGTAAATGGTCTAGAAGATATTCCGACAGGGCACAAAAGTACTTATCAATCTAACGATCCAAGCCGTTGACTAGCTAGATCACATCTGACGTCAGCAGAAAATCCAACCCTTGATTTAGCCAGATCAAACTCCATCCATACGTTCTGCTGATGATGGTGACCGATAACAAATGCTTCAATTCCTAGAAGATCGGAGTTACCAAAAGTGAAGCAATACACTTGCTCTTTTCCTTCCGACCCGGCTCCGTTTACCCGGTACAACAGTTTCTGACCCGACACGCTCATCTCTGCGCCACGGAACATTAAGCTAACCACGGGTAAACCGGAGAAATTGGGCCGGGTTGATGACCCAACTTTGTAACACAGGTCCATTGTCCCTTGGAACACATAATTTGGGTCGTCTACAAGTCTGAAGACCGATTTGGTTTGCGCTATAAACTCGGTTTTTAAAGCCGTGTAAACCGGACCCATTAGAAATGTAAATTGAGTACCTGAATCCACCATTGTCTGACCGGCCCCGGTATGGTCCGGTACGAAAACGGATTTGGGTAAAGAAAGGATCTTCGACCCGACCCGGATTCCTTCTAACTGGACCGTGTAAGCGACCCGGTCGAAGTAAGGTAATGGCGTGGTTTGGAGTACCATAGGCGTGTATTGGATTGGACCAAGCCATGAGAAAGTTGCGTCACCGAGAAATAATATACCGGAGGAATCTGAACCGGAGATGCAATACGAGAATTTGGAAAAACCTAGCTGGTTAACGAACGACAAAGAGCCCCGGTTCATACCCATTAAACCGGTTGATTTAGCGTCCTCTTCCAAATCGGAGCTTAAACCTGAGTCCATGCACCCGAATAAAGTTCCGGGTCGGGTCACAGACCCGATTACAAACGTGTCGTAAGCTAAGTTGCCTTCAATAGAGGTAGCATCGGCGTAGGAGATTGCCACGTGGCAGAGATGGGTCTTCGGGTCGCACGAGGCGGGTATGGGTAAATCCCGGGTCCGGGTCCTGCAAATGGACGACGAGCAAGGTTCTGGGGAGTATGAAGAGGATGAAACCGGGTCGAATACGGATCTTAAGTTTGGAGATTTTTTGCAGTGAAGCCATGAGAGCTCGCTTCCGGTATCAAGAACCATTGAAATCTTCTGAGGTGGAGAGCCGACGGCGAGAGTGACGGTGAGAGTGACATTATGTCTGAATGAAAGTTTGTCTGAGGAAGATTGAGGAAGATTCTGAGTTTTGAGAGGGAAGACTAGTGGTTGAATTGAAGAAGATGTTTTGCATAGCGTGAGAGGGAAACTTACAAGTAGAATTGAAATTCGTAGAAACAAATTTGAAAGAGATGATGTTGATGATGACGAAGCCATCATTATAGTAACTCTACTCTTTGTTACAATACTTGCCAGTCTTTAAATAGTCTTTTTTTTTGTTCTTCTCAATTTCTTAATTACGGATTTCCCGGTTTGTTTCGCTTTACTATAATCAAATCATAAAAAACTTTGAATTTTAGGTGAAAAAACCTTAAGTTAACTTCTAAGCAATAGTTCTAGTGGCTAGTCAAATCAAGATCAAAATCATTTTGGGAAACTAGAGCATTTTACTATTCAAAAAACCATCATCTTGATTCTTGTCTCGACTTAACAAAAAACATTTCACGAATATCATTAGGGTTTTTGTATAGTCGATTTTCGTTTGAATGTTTTTAGGGTTTGGAGAGAGCCAAGTCTCGAGACAAAACTCAAAAGATAAGTGAGTGGAGGAGTAGGTCTTTTTGGCCGTGTCTATTGTTTCTGTTTAGTCTCTGTAGTTCACATCAACATTGTTTTCTACTTTCTTCGTGTTCCCACTTTCTACGGGATCTTACATTTTTTTTTCCCCTTCTGTTTTAGGCTGATTTGTTTTTATTTTCTACGGGATATCGTGTAAAGTTTTATTTATTAAATTCAATAAACCAACCTCACGAAGAAAAAAGAATGGTTGGAGATTAGAAATTGATTGATTGTTCTTTTTGTTTTTGAATGATTATGCTAATCTTTAAGACCAGTCTAAACACTTGCAGTAAGTATGATTATAATAGAGATTTAGTGATATGACGGAAAGCACATCACTAATATAACTCACGACCGACATAATCCATCTTACATTTTGCAATCTTTTGTCTTTTTGTAATGACTTTATGATTAGTAATACTGTAATAGTACTTTGTTACCGTGTAAATATGCCGTCCAAATTGCTACAAATCAGTGGGACAGCAGAAAAATGAGGTAAACAGTAGTTTTTACATAACAAATTTAGTTTAGTTTAGTTTAGTTTAGTTGAGTTTTGTTTTGTTTCCATTCCATGAATTTGAAACACATTTAGAACAAATCGCAAATTTCCTGTTTTTGTTTGTTTATGTTTAATCTCATTTCCGTCCTCATTATGTTACTGATCACCTAACCTACAAGACCGTCGTATGTAACACGTAACTGGTGCATTCGTATTCAAATCATTGATTTCAAAATTATGTGTCTAAATAAAATTTGAATATATATGTATGAAAGTACCTCCAAAATGTTTAAGATGGTCGTAACCTCACAGTAACACGTCAACCCAAGTCTTGCTTGGCTTCTAGTCTATTTAAGGTAAAAGGAAAGTATAATTATATATTGTAATTTTGTAGAGTTTGTCAAAGTTGGCGAAAGGTGGTGATGAAATCGACAAAAGTTTGTCAAATGTGTGCTGGAGGCAATCCATTCCCTAAGTCTTTATCATTTCTCACCAACTCCTTCCTGTTGTGTTACCAAATGACTCCTTTTTCTTTCAACCAAGCACCAACACTTATATTTTGGTCGTAGGACAATGAGTCTCAACTAATATAATTATAGAGTTACAGCTACAAGGTGAATATTTTAGTGGTCCAAAATACACTTAATCACAGTTAATTCCAAGGTCTTGACAGATAACTCATGAGGATGAAGACAATCAGCCTGAAGAAAAAACTATGTAATTAAGATAAAGTTGTAAATTAGGTTAGTAGCATGTTATATAAAATATCAATCATCAATTAAAATATGTTATTAAATGGGGGATTTCCATAATCTTATCACATATCAATAGTCCATTATTTTGATGTTTATATGTAAGATCTTTGGGATCAGGTTGTCCGTCGAGATAAACATCACAATAGAGATTGAATGAGGCCTCGAGCATTAAATGTTGGAATTTTGTTCTCAGGGTGAGTGGATGTGATTATATATGGACCGAGCCAATCTCGGCGAATGTTTCTTTTCATCTTTGTGGGTATTGCTCTGTGTGATACTGAGGATTTGAATTACACTAGTTTTTAGAATGATTTTTAGCTTTTGTTTTTTCAAAAATCTAATTTAGCCATTCATGATTTAAAAAAATGAATTTTCTAAAATTTAGGGAATCTAGATTTTGATGGTTTTATTTTATTTCTAAAGAGAATCTAGAATACTATTTTTACTAGTTTTTAAGAGATTTTGGTGTTGTATATTTTCTCTCTTTTACTCACGTCGGTTTTTATTTTATTTTTTAATTTTGTTTACTAATACATCAGAACTAAATCCCTATTATATAATTCTATGGGTTTTTTTACAAAACTTGCTGTAACTATTTTATTTTATTTTATTTTTATCAATTAATAAATCTAATTATTTAAATAGTATTTTTCTATATAAAAGTAAACTAAACATATGTGTATTTTTTAGTATGTTTTTGGTTTTAAAGTAAATTTTGTGATTTTTTATTTAATTGTTAAAATTTAATATTATTTTTACTAATTTTCAAACAAATATAATCAAAATTAAAAATAAAAATAGAAAACATAAAAAAACAAAAAAAATCAAAAACCAAAAACCAAAAACTAAAAACCATTTAAAACTTTCAAATATTCGTGGTCTGAATTCACACTAATATTGTCCCGCCACTTGCAAACCGCAATAGACAAACGTGTATATGGATGGCTATATGCATCTATAATTTTTACACTGCATTTTGGTATTATCTTGTACGTGGAAAAACCAACACCAAGGAAAACATAAAAACGAAATGAAGAAGTAAAGTCAATTTCGAATAAATACGTTATTTGTTTTCTAATCTATTTTCCGTGGCAAGGCCAGACCATTGTGTATGGGGACCCTATTCTTCTCCGTTTTTGTAGTTTTATGGTCTAATAAGATCGGATGGAATATGTACAATTTTTTGTTTTGTTTTGATGGAATATGTCAACATGAAGCAAGTTTGGATATTTAACCAGTGCTAGAAATTGTAATTCGTGTTTTAATCTTATGCACCATTACCGAAGACAACTTTGTGAACATGTTTTCCGACGCCGGTAGAGCCCCTGCTCGCTAGTGTCGGGATGCCTCTACCCTGCTCGATCTTTCTTGTCTTTATAATCTTCGTTATAATTTTTTTGTTTTTTTAGTCATCTTCCCGACCACCACCGAGCTTTACCTTTGTTTTCGATTTTGGTGGTCGGAGATCTTTTCTAGTTCCCCAATTTCCCTTTCCTCCACCGGCCCTTTATCCCACTGACCACCATTTATGAGCCTTGCTCCGATTTGAGGTTGGCTAGACCCCTCCAATCCAGATCTGCCTCACCATCTAGACCCTTAGAGTTTACTTTCTTATCTTTCCAACGACCTCGCCGAAAACCAGCAACGCTTGAGCCGATGAAGAAGAAGGCGTCAGAAGGGTTATCCCTAGCCCATCGGGCCCCCTCCGTCCCAGATCTCTCAATCACTCCCCCCATATGTTTCTGCCTCTCTCCGATCCGGACTGCTCGGTTTTTTAAAACTCCGGCGTTGCCTCTTTCAAGTCTGACCAGCACCTCGCCGCCGCCTACCAACCACCTCCAAAGCATCATCGAGAAAGCTAGAGGGGAACTAGGGTTGTTGTCTTTGGGCCTAACCCTTTTCGGTCTATTTTATATCCCCTGTTGGCCCAGTTTTAGAATTGGCAGCCCAACATTCATTATCCACATCACCAATATTGCCAGGCCCAAGTCCGTCTTAATGATTAAATTGTTGATGTTGAAGCATGTTTTGTCGGTTCGACAACAAGTTATGTTTGGTCGGCGACGCCTTTCAGAACTTAAGTCGACATCGATACAAGCTGCTTTCGATCACCACTTCATCTTCCGGCGTTGGATCACTCTCCATCATTGATATGTTCTATTTTTGACACATTCTAACCATAATTTTTAGAGTCTTTAAAAGTCATTTATTTATTTATATTGCCTTTTTAGAGTCTTTTAGTCTTTTATCGATTTTTTTCAGGTTTTAAGTTGCTTTTGGATGAAAACGTGGATTTCGAGATGAAAGATCATGCTGAAACGTCAGAAGTTTGCCATCGGGTGAAAAATATCCCAAGAACAGATTTTGATGAATTTTAAACACATGATAGACACGAGAGTTAGCTTCCATTTAGAAGTGGTGTGAAGTCAATCCAACGGTACGATCAAGAGTTATGCCAATTTTTGTAAAGGCAGTCCAGTCTGACGAACAGATGAAACAGGTGCAGACTTCAGACCAGATCGATCGTTCCACCACCAGATCGATCGATCCATTACATGAAAAATTACGATGAGAAACCAGATCGGCCGTGACACATCCAGATCGACCGATCCAGTCCAGATCGACCATTCCAACTTCAGATCAACCATTCGAGCCTTAACCGATAAAAACGCAGAAATTTTTTTTTTTGACCCAAGATGTGTTTTTGACCTATTTATCTATTTTTCAGCCATTGTTTAGGCTACAATTTATTTTTCTTCAGAATTCTCAGTTTTGGATCTTGTAAGTTTTGAGAGACAAATCTCGGACTCTACATCTCTTGAGAGGATTTCTAAACCCTTTTTGGATTTCTATTATATTGATTATGAGTTTTTTTTCATCTCTTTGTTGTTTCTCTGTTTCTATGGCTGAGTAGTATTTTAGTTAGGTTTAGGGTTTCAAGGGGATTTATGAATCAATGAATTAGATATAGATAGGGATTTATCTTTAAAATCTTCATCTATTGTTGATCTTATTGCTGGATTGCTAGAACTTGATTAGCTACCTAGTTTCAGATCTTAGGTTATTTAGCGCACCGAATTTGTTTGTTTAAAGGCCTGAAAGAACATAGATGAGCGGTGTGTCCTTAGTCAACGGAAGTTGATGCTAAGGCATTCCGTGAACTGATCAAACCTGCTCGTTAATGCTTGTTTAGAATTTTAAGTTTAAACGGAAGTTTAAATACTTAGGTTGCTAGATAAAGTAGTTGATACCACGAAAGTGGATTGGTTATACATTCATGTTTGAGTTCGAGAATGTGCTTATTTGTTTCCTGAATAGTTGTCTGATTCATGATCTATGAATTCTCGAGAACAACCCTTGACGTAGCGCTTCTTTAAATTGATATTTACATCGTTTTTATTTGCTATTTTCGTTTCACATCACAAACAGCTATCATATCACTGTCTTAGCTTTACTTATTTTTCAAAGAACCGTAGTGTAATCTTGGTCCTTGTAGATTCGATCCCATCTATACTATTGTGATTGTCTGTGCACTTGTAGTCTTTTATTTGGGTTAAAACTCTGTGTATCAATCATGAAGCTACTGAGTCTCGTTTGAAAGATCCTGACCAATTGTCGGTACACATAAATCTCAGTTTGAACCTGAGTTTCAATTTGAGTGTTTAGTCACTTATTTTCTCTCATGAGAATGAGAAGACAAGGTTCTCATATTTCTCCTCTGTTTACGAGGAAGATCAGTCACTTTTTTCCTCTCTTTGAGAGAGATCGTTTATACCATCCTCTTTTAAGAAGTGATTTTTACTTCCATCATGTTCATGCTCCTTGAGAGATGTGTCTCCTTCAACCACCTCCAGGGCTCCGACCAAGCTCAAACATGATACTATCGATCTTTGTTTGAGTTTTTCGGACCCAATTTCTAGGCCCAGGTTTGCTTTATCTTCAAAGTTAACTTTTTCTCTTGTTCATATGAGACAAACTTGTGATAAGATTGACCGATGACTCCAATCTATATTACTTTGGTCTTGGCTATAAGATATAGTCGACTATTCTTTTATGGCCTTTAGAGCACATAACTTATCCAGCTTCATTGATCATGCTCTACTCCTATTTGACCTCGAGGGTCCTTGGCGTCCAAGCTTCTCTGTCATAGAGAAAACCTCGGTTCCGCCCTCTTCCTCTATGGAGAGAATCTTCCCAAGCTTCTTAGCTGTCTCAATGTCGTTCATGCCGGCGACACAAGAGGCTAAGAACGCTCCTTCAACGTCATATGATCCCTTGATCATGACTATTGTTAAGTCTCCCGAAGTTTTCGCGAGAGTATCTTTAACACACCATGACCTCGCTTGTGGTAGTTTGCTTTGTAGCCTCTACCTCCGAGTTCCTATGGATCTATCATCAAAGCTTAAGTATTCTCTAAGCTATATATCTATCTTTGCTGCTTTCCTAGGTTTGCTTAATCTTGTTGTACCCATGGTTGCTAAATGTGATGTATCCAACCTCTTGGTTGTTGACTTGTACAATCCTCCCTTTGGAAATGAATGAATATAATAAGAGTTTGTTGTTAAAAAAAATGGTCTAATAAGATCGAAGTGAATAATCCAATTGTTGATTATGAGTATGAAAGTGATTGAAGCAAATCAATAAGTTACGGGTCTTTGTGAAACTAGTTGTTTGTCCTGTTTACATCATTGAGGATTTGGGCTCATATAGGCGGTTAATTAAAATTTTAATTTTAAATTTCCGAGTTTTTTGTGTGTGCTATGTTATTAATAATGATATATAAGATGTGTGTTAATGTATAGTAAATTAGCATACTGTATACATGGCTTTGCATTTTCCTTGTAGTGCAACCACGACAATGACATGAAATATAGATTTATGTATGGGTGAATTGGTGAAATAACCAAAAAGTAAAGTAAAATTGGTGAATTAACATGTTTGCTCCAAATTGGGTCAATGACATAACGTGGTGTTAAACTAATGAAACTGTCTTCATAACATGTTATTCGAAACTGTACAGATTTGACATCACAATGTGTCGCGGATTTGACACAAAACAGTTGAAGTTGTACAAAGTAAGAGAAGAACAATCTGTCTTAAAGAATAGAGTGACATTCAGTTTTTGTATTTTGTTGATATTGTCCTAATATATGTTATTCTCAAGAGTCGTGTGTATTAGGGCTTGTATATGGGAGTTAAATAGACCATAACTATTATAGTGTTGGGCTTAGAGTGATACATTAAGCAAGGCCTCTCTCATCGATAGTGATCGAGGGAGAAATAGAGACAGATGATATACTCTTCAATCACCCCAAATAAGTGAGAATTTAGAACCTAATCTTATATGAAAAAAAACCTAATCTTAGCAATGACAATCAAATTATGACCAGAGAGAGACGGTATAATCTTCAAAATTGATTTTTATCTCTCTTACAAGACCAATAGAACCTGAAATTTGGCGTAAGATATGGGTTTTCAAAGCCCAAACTTTAATACGAAAATTCAACAAAATGACTAAGCATTCGGGTTTAGGTCATCTATTTCTGCAAGTGTTCAAAACTTTTTAAATTCAACGACCCAGAAAAAATAGAAAACAAATCAGTTTCAATATATTATGATAGACTAAAGAGTGCATTGACATAGGAAACATAAAAGGGCATAAACAAATCTAATAATGAAAAATAATGACTAAATTACAAAAGACTGTCTCCAATAATCGACAGTATCATCATATGCGTTGTATATTAATAACTCTATTATTGTTTTCCTTCACGCTTCCTCTAAGATATTGGCCTCAAATTAATTCTCTTTTTAAGATTCTTCTATAGCCCCTCTAGGTATCATTGGTTGTGTCTGCAGTTCGAAGATTATATAACTATACAATCGTGGCAACATAATTCTATCTAGGTGTGGTAATAAACCACGAACTTAAAAAAAAAACCTTAGATTGGAGGATTATAGATTTTTGTAACATTTTTATTCACACAATCCATAAACTCACGTGAGGATTTCTAGAAATACAACCATTATGAATCTCCTTCAAAATCCATTCTCCAATTTTTCTACACTCTTCTTAACAAATCTTTTCCCAACCGAAAAATAACATTTCAAGAACGATTTTAAACTTACATCTAAGTTCACCACTATATCTCATAAATAATGTCACCTAAACTTATGTATAAATTTACTCGCATAGATTCAAATTTTGGGAAAGAATATAATCATTACACTGAAATAAACAAAAAACATTAAAAACGAACAAACGAAAAATTCAAACAGTGTGTTGTTGTTCTTTCATGTTTAGTTTTACCTTAAGTGGGACGATAATTCTAGTAATCACGCTAGCCAATTTCGTCTCCTTGACGAAGACGACGCCGTATTGAACAGAGAAAACGAACTTGTCCTCCGGGTAACCTGTATTCTCGACCCAGACCCGGACGATGCTGCAGCAGCAATGGATCCAGATGACCCGCTAAAACATCCGAAAAGCCTCATGATCCGACCCGCAAATCCACCTCCTCTTTCTCTACTACCTCCATCTCTTCCTCCTCTTCTAGAACCCCAAGCTACTCTTCTCGGAAGCCTCTCGTCACCGAGTCTCCCACCGTCAACCTCCGTGTACACCACCGGCATAATTCTATCTCCTCCTCTCCAACCACCGGGGATTCTCCCTACAGCGAATCCTCCACCTGGCAATCTCCAAATCGTTAGCCCTGCCGCGGAATCTTCCTCTTCCTCCGCGGTGGCGGTAACCGTCGCAGTAGCACCGCTAACGTCGGTGACATCCTCCGCCGGTAGCTCATGACGACAGACCGGACAAGAGTTTCTAATCGCAAGCCAAGGAAGGATACAATCAGGATGATAGATATGATTACACGGCATCTCACGAGCTGCTGATTTCAAAACGAAATTCTCTTTGCAAACGGCGCAGTGAGATTGAGAATCCGACTGAAGATGAGTCGGATCGATTTCAATCACCGGTAAAGCTTCAATCGCCGATTTAGAAGCCGGTGGATGTTCACATGAACGATTATTCCGATTCGTATTAAGCTCGATCTGAGAGATCTGATCTAACAACCGATCAAATCCAGAACCTAATAAAAACTCCGTCATACTCGGCGGCAACAGCCTTAAACCTGAATCTGTACCATCATCGTAATACATCTGAAAAGCAGATCGATCTAAACCTTCGGAAACATCAGAAGGACCAGATCCACGGAGAACAATTACCGGATTAGGAGATCGATTGCTTCGTGTACGAGTAATAGCTGCGGCGGCGGGTGTAGGACTGTTTTCGGCGGTGGAAGCGTGCATAGAAGAGGAAGAAGAAGAAGGAGGGAAGCGCGTGGGGCTACGGTGTTGACTTGTAACGCGGTGGAAAGAATCGGAAGGGGTGAAATCGACAGGCTCTTGGATATGTTCGAGGAAACCACCGTCGCAATCAGGGCAAGAGATTGAACCGGAAACCCAAACGAATCGGCTGCAGCTATAACACCAGTAGGATCCAGAAGCCATGGGAATGAATATAGGGAGATGAAGGAATCAAAAGTTCAGAGAAGAAGAGAAGAACATCTGGGGAAATGATTTGACTAAATTTGAGTCTTTGGAGAGGATAAACGAAGAAGGGGGAGAGAGAGAAGGAGGTAAAGGCGGTTCGTGGTTTGTGCTTAAGATTACAGAATTGGGAGTATACTCAACCGTCCAATTCGTGTGCTGGCACTTCCTCCTCCTCTTTTTTTTCCCTTCTTCTTCTTGTTGTGTTAAACCGTTTCAATTTGTTTTTTTTTTCAAACGGTTATCCGAATTAATAAAAGTCTTTTTGGGCATTAATTAGTAAGATTTAAAAACATAAATGACAATATTTAGATGTATCTTATCTAATTAAAAATTCAAATAAATTTCAACAAATTAAATACTGTATTTAACAACAAAATACTACTAATCTATGTTGTTTGAAAGATAAAATCAACAAACCTGAAAAAAAATGTACGATGATAGGTAAAAAACCATCCAGACCTGTAAAAAAAACCATTGATTTTCCAATTTTTTTTGTCAAATACTCAATTACAGTAACAACTAATTAATATTACCAAACCGATTAAAATTTGTTTTGGTCAAAATAGTAAAAAGAAAACTAAGAAAAAAAACCCGTTAATGTAGAAGCCCATTTGTTCAAGGGATAAAAGCCTATAATGTATTTTTAACATAACAGAGAAGCCCATAATACAAGAGCCCAATAGTTACTGTGTTTGATCTCACTCAATTTGATTATTCCGAATGAAATTCAGAGTTTCTTCAACATCTGGGTTTTTCGATTTTGGAGATAAGTTTGCAGGTACGCTAGCTCTTTCCTTTACAACATCTTCTTCTTCCTGTCTGTTCCATGATTTACTATTCGTAATCAGAATTTCTCTTAATTTCTAGTTGTAATCTGGCAAAATATTCTATTTGAGGAAATGAAATTATCTAACTTCTGCGAATAATTGTGTGATGAACCAGCCCGGATCTCGTTTGCTCTCTTTCTTTCCGAATCTATTTTGCTCACTCAACAGATTTCGCATTCTCGTATTTAGTTTTTCATAATACAAAGTCAGAAACAATTTCAGTTTCTTCTTAATTCCAAGAATTGCTTAGTGTCTCTCAAGTTCTATACAATAGTTCATCTTTATTTTTGATTCATGGATCAACAAAAGCCACGCTTTCACTTAGCAGATGTTTTAATTGGTGACAATAATATATAATTTGTTTTAATCACAATCTGAGGCCAACATTGTCCACTTGTTTTCTTTCTGCATTTTTTTTGTTCATCGCTATGCTTCTTGATTATCTGATTTCAGCTTACTGTTCTATTCTTAAACTACACTACATGATTATTTTTCATAGCAAACTTTAATCTTATTGATTATTTATTAGCTTAATCGTTAGTTCTGTACTTGAAAATGATAACTGATGTAACTAAACCTTGTTTGGTTTGGTCATTGTTATAGTTAAAAATGGGAGCTTCAAAGCTTTCCGGGATGCAAAAGCAAGTCTTGAGTCTCTACAGAGGATTTCTAAGAGCAGCTCGTTCAAAGCCAACTGAAGACAGGAATAGAATAGAGAAGATTGTGTCAACAGAATTCCGCCGCAACTCTAAAGAGGTCGACCGTAAGAATTTCCAATACATTGAGTATTTGCTTCGGTTAGGTACGAAACAACTCGATCAACTCAAAAGCCCCGACATTGTTAGTCTCTCCTCGATCAAGGTCGTTACATCTAAAACCTGATCATTTATTTTAGTTTTCACACCTTAAGCTTGTTGTTCTAGTGATCATATAGATAACAAAAGCGAGGAAACTGATTCGTTTTCCTCAAAATTTAACATTGATTTGTATATGTATGATGATGCATACACTGCAATGGATGTTCAAGACTCATTATAAATAAAAAGAGGTGATCACAATTCAAATTTATACACAGTTTTTTTATGTGCATCTACTAATTCTCGTCTAAAGATTGCAAACTTTCGACATGTTTGTCAATACTCTTACTTTACTTGTGAATGCAGTTTGTGGCTTAATAGTTACGGGTTTTACATACTTTAAATCTCTAAATATTTTACCTAGTGTGTAAACTATGCATTGGAAGAAGAAGATATGTAAAGTAGAACAGTTTATGAAATATTGATGTTTGCACATGTTCATAAAAAAAGAACAAAAGAGAAAAAGATTCAATCCACAATTACACAAAGGGCAAAAAAAACCCCAAAAAGAGAGACAATAGTAATAAAACATCAAATTAATAAGTAGGAGACTGCTCAAAAGTTGTAGACACAAGTTCCATCGTCACTTCTAGCCGTTGGATCAAAGTTTTGAGCCACTGGATCAGTACACCCTTCAGGAACTGGAATGTTCACTTGCTGGGCTCCTTTTCCTGCAAGTCAAGTCACCTTAAATTTTAGAAACCCTATATTTCATCTCCTTCTCTTATCCAATTGTTTCAATCAGTTGGCTAACCAAAAAAAAAAAGGAGTTCAGACCTCGGCTTTACCGTAGAATGTTCCGCGGTCAATGGCATCAGCGTTTGCGTCTCCTAAGGCAGCTTGACTGAGGTATGTTTCAGCAAGTTGGACTCTCTTAACATTCTCTTGTTCCATCACAAGCATGTTTCCGTATTCCATAAGCTTCTCAAGAGTCATTTCGGGTTGCTCGAAGACGGGAGGTCCTTCTTTTGAGTTCACTAGTCTCTTTCCGATCTTCTCTACTCCAAGTCCCTCAACGAACTTCCTCACTTCATCATCGTACACTCTAGCCCTCAAGGCACCGAAGAAATCTATCCATACGAAATAAAAACACGAATTAGTATTTATGAGAATTCAATATATAGGTCAAATAAGAGTAGTCAGAATCTTTTGTATTACCGATAGATTGTCCAGGGAACTGATCAACTAGAGTGACAATGTCTTCGTCAATGATCTTGTCGGTTCTGAAGATACCTTTGCAGACACCAATACGGTCTTCACGGGTCGGGGCCCAGTAGAACTTCTCCATACGACCATCACGGATGAGAGGTGCGTAAAGAGTGGAGAAATCGTTACCGGTGACGATGATTGGGACACGTGCGTTCTCTTCTTTGTTGTACATTCCTGGGAGCTGAACGTTGGTTGGGTTATCAGCAATGTTCATGAGTGTTGCGTTAACCATCTGGTTGTTAACTGTGTACTGAGTAGTTCCACCCATACGACCCGCACCAGCGTCAAGATCGTTGATGAAGAGACAACACATCTTTCCTTTCTTGATCATGTCTGCTGCCTCACGGTACCTTTGACGGATAAGCTTTGCTGGTTCTCCTGCGTTTCCACTCTCAAGCTCTCCAGCACTCATCATGATTGGGCTGCAGAAAAATTCAAACTTTTTTAGATTTTTGTCGATGAAAGCAAAAACATAAACCGGGTCAAGATCGGTGATTCGGGAAATGGACTCACTTGATACCCATCTTGGCCATGACAAGCTCACATTGGAAGGATTTACCTTGACCTTTGCCTCCCCATATACCCAAAATAAGTGGAACCTATAAAACAAAAACAGAGCATTTCAAGATCAATAAAGTTAGAATCTTTAATGTGTAATAATAACTCAAAGTTGCATCTAAAAGCAACAATACCTTAATGTTAGGCAAAGTCAAGAAGTTCTTGGTGATGTGAACAACAAGCTTGTCCATGAAAGCAGGAGCAATGTAAAACCCATCCATCATGTTGTCCAAGTTGTATCTATTCCAAGATTTAAAAGACAATTTAAAACTAAAGATTCTAAAACTATTTGGAAAAACTAAAGAAGGATCAAAAGAGAGATGTAAAAAAAAAAACTTACTGTCTAAGACCTTGGCTAATGTACTCGTATGAGCTAAGGACAGCGTGGTGAGTTCCAGTTCCCATAGGAGCTTGGAAGACTGAGTCAACCATACCTTTGCCTCTGGTAATGTCTTGTTGATCATCAGATATGTCGTAGGCAAGACCTTTCCATCTGTCTCCATCGGTTTGTTTGTCTTCTTTCACAGCTAACACTTTGAATGATCCGTTGCTCTTCTTGTTGTTCTGTGCGAATCTCGACACAGTTACAACTTTCTTTCCCAAGAAGGTTGAAGCTGGGGATGATGTAGCTCCTGCTCCTGACCCGTTCAAGCTCAACTACAACAACAACACAAACAGACCAAACTTAAATTTAGAATTCCAAATTTGGTTCATATAGTGCAAGAGCCGGTTTAGAGTAAGCTGAACCTATTCGAACCGAACCAAATATAACAGGGGAATTTGGCACATAGTTCAAGGTATATAATCTATAAACTATATCCCCTGAAGATTAAAGAGTCTTCAATTTGGATATACTAATTTACTCGAACGAAAACTAAACAAAACTAAGCATCAAAGTATCTCTAATTTTCCTAGTTAAAGTCCAGATTCTGACAGAGAATCTCAAAGTGATGCAAAAGATCAAAAGCTTGAGCTGATAAAGCTACTTAAGAGGATAAAACAAGTGTAAGGTAACGTTAAACCACTAGTGAGATCATAAAAAAGTGTACGAGATTCAAGTACCGGAGCTCTGTTGATGGCACCAACGGTGGAAACTGCGGCGGCCATTTCTTAAGAGTGCGACGAGTGTGCGTCACAAACACAAGATGAAGCTGAAGAGAGAGAAGTTGATTGGAGAAGAAGAAGCAGTGAGAGATGTTGCTGTGGGGAAGAGATTAAGAGATTTATAAAGCGAGTGATCAACAACAATTCGTTATCTTCGACTCCGAGGCTTAACTCTTTGATCGCCACACGATACGGATTGGCCAAGGCGCCACGTGGCGCCATGAGGAAGATGATGAGGAGAATTCTGTTGTGATTGGTCCACGTGGCATATGTTTATGAGGTTGTCGTAAAATGGCTGATCTGTGCCACTGAATTTGTTTTTGGAGTGTGAAGATTATAACATCATTTATTACCACATATGCTTTGGAAAATTATTGTGTTGCTTTTTTTTTTTTTTTTGAGGATGAGGTAAGCCATTCATATGTGATCAAGATACCTCTTCTACACAATTCTTCATACAATAAAATTCCAAATATTGGATAATGACTTTACTTTTGATAATAAAAATTGTCTTAGCTAATAAAAAAGATTTCTACTTCAATTATAAGACAAAAAGTATACCACATATTGTTGTCTAGATTCAAAATTATGTGGTTAACAAATTAACTATAGTTTCTACTAAACGGCTAAGTACTAATTGCTAGTTTGATCTATAAGTTACTTATTTAATTCCTTTATAAGATGTGGAGAAAAAGTTCAAAAAACTTATATTTCTAACTAGAGTGTTGAACTACCAAGGTGTAGAAAGCTTGGAAGGTGAAATTTTCTAGTAACTTGAATATTTGATAACTAATTCTGTGTGTTTTGTTCTTTTGTTAGACATGGAATGGAATTGCTGGCGATATTGCAATATGTACATGTAAATGTAATTGTTGTAAATCTTAATAAGCATTTACACGCAAGAAAAGTAGACAACATTAAAGATATGCTATTGTATATTGACATTTGATATTCGCAAAACATGTCGAAGAAAAATGATTGCTATTTGCTAACAAATGTTATCTACTCTACTCTTAACAAAAAAACAAATGCCAACGTTAGCTGCATGTAAAAGACATAACAAAGTTTAGTGAGAGGATCGGCTCTTAATCAAATTATTGTTCATGAAAAAAGAAATTTTATGAAACTTTTTCACTACACAAACTGTCAACAAGTGATGGTGTTATGCCATATATGAGGTAGTCGAGGCTAAGATAGCATCATGCAAAACATCAATGCCAAAATATGAGGCAATGTTTTGAAATATATATGATAGGAAGTAAACAACAAACATTTTAAACCCAAAAGAATGTTGGGATAATAAGTAATATTATGAGTACTCAACTACTCATCAAAATAACATTGACATAAATTGGCAAAATATTAAATTAGACTTACAATTTTATGCTAACTTTCACACCTAAAATATTTAATTTTACTTCAATTACCTTTGAAGAATATGAGACAATGTTTAGAGAAGGGCAAAGATATAACAAAAAGAAGAAAGAAAACTAGCTTTTTGTTTGAAGATATTTTTCTTTGCACATGTAACACATCAAAATCATAACTAAACCATGCCTAGAGTATTTGTAATAAAATGTAAATTTGAATGCAATTCACCATGTTAATAACTTGGGTAAAAAAGATACCAAACTCAACTAAAGATTAAGAAAGCCCAAACCCCAATTATGTAAACCATTGGAGAAAAATAAGTAATAAATAAGAATATACTTGGAATTTTTAAATGAATTTTTTAAAATAACATTTAAAAGTAAATAATAAGTAATAAAAATATACTTGGAATATTATTTTTTGAGGAAAAAAATGATGTAAACCATTAAAGAAAAACTTAAACTCATTTTAAGTTCAAACTACTAAAAACACTCACCTTTAAAATTTTAATTTCAAAACCATTTGATTGAATATACACCTTCCATTTTATTGTGTTTTTTTGGTCAATTGGCAAATTAGGCATAATTTTAAAATCCAACAATTCAATGTTCATATTCATAGTGTTGTTTATATTTTGCAAGCATTGTATTGGTCAACTTTTTTTAAAAAGTCACATCAATAAAGATGGGGGTTCCTTAGTCGCATTGAATAATAATAAAATAAAGTAAACCTTACCCAGGAGGAGAGACTTTTCATTTTTCAATGTCTTGTAGTGTTTTTTGCATTGAGAATTATCAGAGTGTAAACTAAAATCTCAGTACGGATTGCTGATTAGGGGGAGAGAGAAGCAGAAAAGCCCTAGATCGGAGCTAGATTCTGGGTTTTTAGGGATTAAGGTTTCTGCATCTCCTTCCTCATTTTTCCCAGCAATTTCTCTCCACGGAAGACTACGTAAGTTTTTTTTTTTCTTTGTTTCATTGATTAGTGTTTACTCTCAAACATTTCACTGCTTCGACTCATGTTATGCTGATTTGTTTTTTTTGGAATTTTATAAGGTTTTGGGTATCGTTTTCACAGTTTGATGATTCAAAATGTAGACTGTTGGGTATAAAGTATAAATCTTTAGAGAATGAAGAATCTTGCTTTTTTTTTTGGTTTTTAGTGATAAAGTTTGTTCCTTTTGAGTAGTAAATGAGCAACATATCAGAAAAATTGAACCTTGACTTGAATTTACTTTGATTGGAGCTTGTGAAGTCTTTGTGTTATTGTTGTCTAACGTTTTCTTTGTGTGTGTGTGTGATCTTGTAGAAGAGCCAGACGATGAGTGGAAACCCTATCCTGGATCCTACCCTTCAAGAGATTCTTCAAGTGATTAAACCTTCACGAGCTGATTGGGATACGAGGATCAGAGTCATTGATCAGTTACGTGATATCTTACAATCCGTTGAATGCTTAAGAGGTAATGACTCTTGATGCACTTTTTTGCTTCTCCCATTTTTCTTACTGTACTGGAGATGGATGTGATTATGATATTGGAAATGAAGATGAGATAGTCAGAGATTTCAGTGAGGTGATCTCTACTGAATTTGTAGTTGCAGAACAGTAAATGTGGTTCAGTGTTACTCTTTTGCACTATTCTCGTTCTGTAAACAAAAGAAGTTGCTTATAGCCCATTTATCTGGTTGTGTGATTGTTAGGTGCTACTCTTCAACCATTTGGATCCTTTGTATCAAATCTCTTCACACGATGGGGAGACTTAGATCTCTCTGTTGACTTATTCAGCGGTTCTTCCATCTTGTTCACTGGAAAGAAGCAGAAACAAACTTTACTCGGACATTTACTTCGAGCACTGAGAGCTAATGGTGATCCATTTCGCTTCACTGGTTTTTGCCTTCTACTAGTTAAGTATTTTCTTCATGTGGTGACTTTGTCTGATCTCCATTATCATGCAAGCAACAGGTGGATGGTACAAACTGCAATTTGTTATCCATGCGCGAGTTCCCATTCTGAAAGTTGTGAGCGGCCACCAGAGAATTTCTTGTGACATTTCTGTTGATAATCTGGAAGGTCTTTTGAAGAGCAGGTTCTTGTTCTGGATCAGTGAAATAGATGGGCGATTCCGCGACCTGGTTCTGCTAGTAGGTTAACATGCAAATAAAACCACATTGTGAGTTTCCAAAGGTTTTAACTGATTCTAGACATATCCTATCTCGTGTATTCTAAATTTATAGGTGAAGGAATGGGCCAAAGCTCATAATATCAACGACCCAAAGTGCGGAACTTTCAACTCTTACTCTCTCAGTTTGTTAGTCATCTTCCATCTTCAGGTAAGATGGTTTTGTTCTATATTCATAGATTCAGCTGCCTTCTGCAGTTACTGCATCATTATAAAACATGGTTTCTTAAGATGCTTCTTTTTGTGTTGTTTATTACAGACTTGTGTGCCTGCAATATTGCCGCCTCTAAGAGAGTTATATCCGAGGAGTGCGGTTGATGATCTTACAGGTACCTTCTATGAAATGGTTTTCAAGCCAAAACTACGTAAAATTTATAAAGTTTGGGATATAAGAGCAAAAATTATAGCAACATGGTTTCTTGTAGGTGTGCGGAAAACTGCAGAGGAAAGCATAATGCAAGTTTCTGCTGCTAATATAGCAAGATTTAAATCAGGCACAGCGAAATCAGTCAATCGAAGCTCGCTCTCTGAGCTTTTGGTCTCTTTCTTTGCAAAGGTGATTGATTTCTCACACATTCTAAGCTTGAAAATGTGTGTTTTGATTTTGAAATTAGTCTCTTGATTTTTGCTGTGTGGCTGTATTTGTCAGTTTTCAGACATAAACGTGAAGGCTCAAGAGCTCGGTGTTTGCCCGTTTACTGGAAGATGGGAAAACATAAGCAGCAACACTAGATGGCTGCCAAAGACATACTCACTATATGTAAATATCTTTCTCTTTCCCTCTTGTTGAGTTGCATACTTGTCTTTATGGCTGAAATACACAACAACAGACTAAAGTATGTGATTTAGATTGAAGATCCGTTTGAGCAGCCGCAGAACGCTGCAAGGAGTGTGAGCCGTAGAAATTTGGACAGAATAGCACAAGTATTTCAAATGACATGTCGCCGTCTTGCCTCAGATTGTAACAGAAACTCCATCATTGCGGTTCTAACAGCGCCACACATTCAACAGTCTTTGTACAGCACAACAAATGCAGCACAACACCATGCAAATGGTATGCACAATCCCCGTAATCTGCATGGTCAGTCTAGGCCTTGGAACCAGCAAATTCAGCAGAATTGGTCACAGAGCAACAATACCCAGAATCCTCCACACTGGCCCGCACCGCCACGGTCCCGACCGCAACAGAATTGGGCTCAGAACAACCCCAGGAATCTGCAGTGGCAACAACCTGTCCAAGGCCAAAGTTGGCCTGCAATGACACAAACTCAAACGCAGCAGAAGAGTCAATATAAGAACGGGATGCGACCAATGAAAAACACATCTGCAGGTTCAAGTCAGAATCAGGTTCACATTGGTAAGCCACCAGGTCAAATGAATGGTATGAACTCTGTAAGACCAAATCAAGGCGGACACATGTGGAGACCGAGATCTGAGCAGTAGAATGAGTTGTGTAGGCAGTGTTCAGAGATTCTCCTTGACATTTTTTTGGTTGATTTTGTATTCTGACCTTGGAGAAACCCATGAGCTTTTTTTTTGTAATGGATCCTTTTGTTACAATCAACAAATTTGGAATTGCAGAATTTTTTTTACAAAAAGTCTTGACGAGGTAAAATTAAAAACTTTACTCGGTATAACATCACAATCAAATTTACAGTTACAAAATGAAGAAAACAATAAGAGATTACCAAACAAATATAATACTCTGTGTTGACTAAGTGCAGTGAAATTTACTGGTGTTAGGCTCGAAGGAGACGCTTCTCACATGTAAGAATCCTGTAGCTTGCGTGAGGCCCCTCGGATGTGTCACGCAGAGAAGTATGCCAACCCATAGCTCTTGTGATCTCTTGAATTTCATTCATAACATCAATTGTATCCCTAATGTATGCTCTTCCACCGGGTCTCAATATCCGGTCCATCTCTAACAATATGGTTGATATCTCGCATCTGATACAATGTTAACCATTATTCAGACATAAGACAAATGATGAAACTCAATTATAAGCACTAAACGATCATAGACTCATTTATAAAAACACTTTGAAATTGAGGAACAGATAATGCTTACCTTCTTCTTTCGATTGAGAAGAGTCCTGAGGCATGTAAGAAGTCATATGTCCTTGGGTATGTATCAAATGGTTCACACCTGTGGTGGAATGCAAAACTTATTAAAAAAATATCCAGAGCTAGAACTCAAATCTTAGTTTAAGTTAGGACAAATAAACATATGATAAATCTGTTCCCAGGGTTCAACTATAGGTTTCATAATTCTCTGTTTTTATATGATAGATCATAAGGAGAAAAGCAGTACCAATCGTGCATCACTCCTAATAGCCCACGATCATAAATGACTGGCAATGTATTAGGCCCACTGACAGGAACCACACTTAGAACCCAGCAATCGAGTTTATGATCATTTAGTGCAGCTGCAAATCTGCCAAAAACGAATCAAATAAAGAGAGATAAAGCTAAGACACTGACATATAATAACGTCATAGTACCTAACAGAAAAATATTATTTCATACCCGCCAAAGCTTGCTCTCATGTCTAATACGTTTCTTAGTTTCATCTTTTTCCATTTTAAAGCACGGATATATCCCCCAATTATTTCATTCCAGAATCTTGATTCTGCCTTGAATAGCTCTTTCCTAGCAATGTAGGAATCATATTTTATCGTCTGCAGCCTATCAGGTGGAGTATGCAGACGGGCAGGCCATGAGGGAACATTTCCTCCATATCCACTATCGGGTATGCGACTGATGCAAGGTTTCAGATTCGTGTACCTAAAGCAAGAGCAAAACAACATGAGAGATAGAAAGGTTGATGTTTTGCACACATTGTCACAGGTCAAATCTATAGACAGACTAGATGAAATAAAACAAATTATATTGAAAAAAGTTGAAGTTTTGATGCAACTCTGACAGCATAGAGAACATATAGCCTTTATCAATTTGTTGTAATGCTTCCACATGCAGGTAGCAAGATATGTCCTTGTATCACAAACAAAGAAAGACAGAAAGTTTAGCAGCTGTACCAAACATTATCGGGATCATCAGATTCATCACAAAGAGGAGGTTTGGTTCCAGCCTCATGACTCAAATAACAGTCATTGTTTAAGGGCTTCTGCCAGATCGCAACGTATCCTTCCTTCTTTACCAGTTTCCAGCAAAGGCTAGTAGTAAGATTCAGCATCTCTGGAAAACAAATTGTGAGGTTAAAAGACTAGACATATTGGCTGAATCAAAGTAGTAAATGAAAACAAAAAAACTCTCCCTATACCTACAGAGACAAATAATTCCAACTTATCCTATTCTTCATTTTTCTCTAACAAAGCTACGTACCATGATCACCAACTCCAATAAGTTTATTAGAAAGAACAAAGAATCTTGATTATACACGCCTATTCAAAGCAGATTAAAAGGGTGTTACCTGTCCACTGTTCTTCCAATGCGGGTTCATGCTTATAAACAGGTTGTGCAGCCCAAGCAAAATATCCTCCAGCCCGCAACATTCTATTGATCTCAAGGAGCAAAATTCCATCTTTATCACAAAGAGTTAAACAGAAGAATGAGAAATTTTCAATAAAAGCTAAAACGTAGTTCACTTAGAGAGTTAAAAATACAGTAGGTGTGAGCAATCTTAAATCTTGTTCTGCTGAATTATGTGAAAAATCAAGCACACCAGAGAATCTTACCATCACGAGTCCAATTGATTCTACATCTTGAACAATGAATAAGATCAAAAGCTTGGCTTGGATATAACAAACGCCTTGTAGCAAATGCTGCCGCCATAGCAGGCACACCACGCTCAAGAGCAAACTGAATTTGGTTCTCGTGGACATCTTTTGGTGCAACAGACATTGTCAAGACATTGCGTGTCAATAAATACGCGCCAAAACTCGCCACACCACAACCAACATCCATAGCAACCCTAATATGCTTGCCAAACGTAATATCAGAAACCATCTGCAAACACAAAGTCCAGAGTTCAACATCAGATGAAAAGATAAATACATTAGATAAGTGACGCGAAACAAGAACTATTATTTCTAGGAAATGAGCAACCTTAGAGATCTGGTCCAAGTACTGGTCAGCCCCATGTATAAACTGTGTACCACCTCCAGGAAACTTGAACTTATTCTTGTCTCGTGAAATCCAGTTCTGACCACCTTTATCCTCAACAAGCCGAGTATGAGGAACATTGCTAAACCATACCTATCCATAAGTAAATTCAAAATACAACTACTTAAGCTAATCCCAAGACATGTTAACTGAATTTTCCAATCCAAAATGCAAAACTTCAACTGAAGCTTTAGTAGCCTTAATATTTGCAAACAAAGAAGTACCTCGTCACGGCTTTTAGGCCATGGAATAGGCTGGCGATAACCTTTAGGAGGTGGAACCAAGCAATTCAAGCTTTTACCTTTCTCAGGGCAATGACGCTCGAATCGTTCACCTCTTTCCGTCGATGTAAGCTTCTTTATTGCTTCAGTATTATCCAAACAAGGTATATACTCTCTCATACTCTCAGGGCACATCCCAAATTTCTTAATTCTAAACTTAGCTCTAGAATCACCATCTCTTTTCTCTTCAACGATCTCCGTCTGATTCCCCCAATCCTCCACAGTATCGCTCTCAACTTCTCCCACCTCAAAATTGTCAGACATCACACCGTTCGCATCTACTATCCCGAAGTTCTGAATCGGAGCAGGCGGAGGAGGAGGAGAAGGCGGAGGAGGAGAAGGAGAAGGAGATGTATTAGCCTCCACATTAACATTCTCCGTCTCCGTCACCACCGCCGGAGGCAGTTGTGTTGTATCCGGGATTTGATTATCGGTATGGTTAGCAGGAATGATCTCTGATAAATTGAAGATTCTGTTACTGTTGGGTGAGACGCAGACCTCAGGGATCGAGCTGCCGGAGGTGGAACTGGAGAAGAAGACGAGCTGTTGGTAGCCATCGTCGGACCAGTGCTTGCCTAAGTAGAAGAAAGCGACGGTGACGAGAACTAAGGCGGAGATCTTGATGAGCGTTGGGCTTTTGAGTAGATCGACATTGGTGAGAGGCTTCATTAGCTTGCGCGTTAAGGATCAAGCGATCTCTGGATCTGCCTTCGGGGTTCTGTGTGTGTTGTTAACTTAGTTAGTTCGTCGAGCATTTACTGTTTTTTTTTTTTACTCTTGATTTTTGGAGTTTTCTGGCGTTCGGTAAAAATGCATTTGGATCCGTTTGCAAGTTGCAGATCTTAAAAGGGTCTTCAATTAATTTGGCAGTTTTTTTAAAGAAAGGACCTTTCTTTTACTAAAATTAAGGGTCTTTTAAATTGTTTTTTCTTTTTCTTTAAAAAAATATTTGGTTTCTAAATAGTTGTAAGAAAATTATACAATATCATGTCTTAGGCCTTGATTGGTAGAGCATATTAGTGGGTTTAATATTTTTTTAAAGTCAATCATATTTTATTAATTGAACATAAAAAAGAGCATAAAGTCTTTTAAATGCTCTATAATCCACTGCTAATTAATGAAGCTTTTTCTAAGCATAGAGGTTTAAAAATTGTAAAAGTACATTTTACTCTTAATAATTTGATTAATTTTTTGTAGATGCCATTAAAAATTTATTATAAATTTATGATTATAAAATTTAATCTAATCACAAAAAAAAACCTAAAACCCTACGGAACACGAGAGTACGAGACAACAAGAACATCCATTGGAAAAATTCAAAGTGCGTTGTTTTCAAATCTATACTTTTTTTTACTTTTCTTTCAAAGTTTTTATACTTGTATATAATACATAATTACGTAATACATATGATATGCAAAAAAGAAGTCAACAAACACGCATGTTTAACTTCTTTGAAAACAACTTATATAATTTTGTAAACATGTTCAAGAACATGTCGAATGAAGAAGAACCTGTGCAACCAACTACCAAGGTATGAATATGTATATATATATATATATATGTTGATATTTCTTGCTTGATTATTTTGTTTTTTGAAATTTATGTATTATTTATTTTTTTGGCATTTGGTTTAGTCCAAATTTATGTGGACTCATGAGATGAGTCATGTGATGCTAGACTTAGCCAACCGTGAGAAAGATAAAGGGTACTAGAAAGGTACATGTTTTAGTGAAATAGGAAGGCAAAACATACGAGCTGGATTTTTGACTCGATTTGGTTTGGATTTTCCCTGGAAAAAGTTCAAAAGTCGGTTAGAGCATCTAAGAAACCAGTATGATGCTTATAAACGTGTTACAAAAAATGCCACGGGGTTGGGATTCAATGAGTTTGGAGAGCTGGACATGAGCATTGACTAGTGGGATCAACTCATTCAGATAATTTTTAATAAGATGTGACAATAAACAATTTATTAGTTTCTTGCAAACGTATTTTCAGTCTAAATTGATCCTTGTATTGTTGCAGGCTTGTCCAGAAGCTAGAAAAGTTCATCAGCATCCTTTACGTGATATTCCACTCCTTGATAATTTATACAGCAAAGTTACAATCTCGGTAAGTGAAGGTTGGCAGCACCATAATGGACCGAGTCAGTTGCCTCAAGATATTGACCTTGAAGAAGTAGAATTTGAAGAAATACCAGCACCCATCTGTAGGCCTGAAGACAGTCAAAAGACACCACAAACACGTGTTCCTAACAAGTCTCAAGAGAGATTAACAAAATCAAGATCTTCAAAAAAAGACCTAACTCAGATCACTGGGACCGTATCACAAGTACTTTAGAAAACCAAGAGAGGTTTTGGTCTGCAAGGCGAAAAACATTTGATTCGTTTAACCCATTTAGTAGTGCCATATGCACTGAAGAGTTGCTAAAAATGTCTTCATTAGATCATGACAGCGAGTTGTATTGGACGGCTCTTGATTGCTTAGCCGAAAATGAGAGTACTCGTCAGATTTTTATGACCTTACCAAATGAGCAGCAAAAGATCAAGTATTTAGAAAGGATCACAGAAAAGAAGAACTAGAGATCTTTTTTAATTTTTAATAATAGATGAGTTGGGGAATTTTTGTTTAAATAATTTTTCGTTTTTCTATTGAATTTACTGGACACATGTTTTGCTTTAAATAATTTATTAATTAATATGAACAAGGTCCCTTTTTCTTAAGCATTTGATCGTATACATGTGAATCATCATTAGTTTTATGTCAACAAAATTTATGTTTAAATATTTCTCTTTGTTTACACATTGATTCACCTTAATTGTTATTCACATAGCATTTTTACATATAACTAATTGCTTTTATATTTTTATTATTACAGGAGGTAACAATGATTTGTAATCAAAATATGGTTGTTGTGTTCCGCTTAATGGTAGAGAGTGAACGACAAGATCCATATTGTGATAGACAACTGATGAGAACAGATCGAGGTTGCGGGTTACGTCATACTATGCAGTTGATTACTGGTTCTGGTAGAGAATGCTATGAAACCATATGAATGAATCAAGACACCTATAGAAAGTTATGTAACACTCTGAAGAATGATTATAACCTAAAAGAGTCACGTGAATGCATAGTAGAAGAAGCTGTGGCGATGTTTTTAGAAACAGTTGCGCATGATGAAGTACAACGGCAGATTGCTAAAAAATTTCAACGCAGCCAAGAGACAGTAAACAGGAAATTTATGGAAGTGTTAGATGCCGTCCTTCTTTTATCAAAGGATATTTTGAAGCCTCGGCAAGGAGAGCTCCAACAGACTAATAATCGGTTATTAGCTGATAAAAGATATTGGCCTTTCTTTAGTGGTTGCATTGGAGCTCTTGATGGCACACATGTGTCGGTACGAGTTCAAAATGATAAAAAGAGAGATGTTGGAATTCGAGAAAGCAGTTCCCCTCTATGAACGTTCTTGCTATTTGCAATTTTGATATGAAATTCATCTATGCGTATGTCGGCACTCCGGGGAGAGCACATGATACAAAAGTACTCACATATTGTGCTCAAGAAGACGTGTTCTTTCCGAAGCCTTCTGATGAAAAATATTTTGTTGTTGATTCGGGATATCCAAATAAGAAGGGTTATTTAGCTCCATATCGGAAGACAAGATACCATCCACATCAGTGGGGTGAAGGGCCACCTAATTGTGCAAGCGAGATGTTTAACAAATGACATTCATCTTTGCGTTCAGTCATTGAACGTAGTTTTGGAGTGTGGAAAACAAAGTGGCGAATTCTTAAAAATGAGGCAAGGTATGGTATTCAAACACAATGCAAGATTGTTGTAGCAACCATGGCTCTTCATAATTTAATATGTGTATCGACTATCAATGATGAAGATTTTGAAGAGTATGAAACGATGGACGAACAAACATTGAATTCCATTTCAAATGATGGACCGGAGATCGAAGACGAAGACACACGTTATCAATCTACAGGAGATGCATATATATCTGGGATCCGAAACACGATTGCAGAAGCTATTTGGAATGCTCGGCGCTAGTTAATTATTTCAAATCATTGTGATACTATTTTTCATATTTTTTATGCTTATAAAATACGAAAATATAGTTACATATTAAAAAAAATTGAAATAAAAAATATATTCATTTATCTATTTATATATTAGAATTATTACCATGTTAACAAATTTTGATACTCCCTCCGTTCCTTAAAGATGAATGTTTTAGAACAAAAAAATTGTTTCACAAAGTTGGATGTTTGTATTTTCAATGCAAAAGTTATGTATAATTTCTTGTTTTGCCCTTGATAATTAGAGTTAAAGTAAATAAAATAATTAAAATTTAATGAAAAGATAGGGGTATTTTAGGTTATGTAAAAATTTTCTTAATATGTGTGCAAAACCTTAAATTCATCTTTAAGGAACGGAGGGAGTATATGTTTTTGTTTTACATAATGACATCTATAATTGTAATTTTATGTGTAACTGCTCACTGTCATACCAATCACATTCATTAGTTTAATATAAATGAGCTTGCTGTTTCTGCTCCTCAAGGCTTATGCTCATAACAGCTTATGCTCTACTGTAAGCCTTACCAATAAGGGCCTTGGTGTTTTTGACGGATGTAATATGGTGTTAATGGTTTTGACGAGGTATAAATTATATCAGTTCTTTTGGTTGATGCTAGTAAAATATATATATATATATAGTTTTTTTAGCTTAAAATGAATTCCAGCACATAATATTACATATTAAAAAAATAGATTACATTTTTATTCTAATAGAGATATTCTAATAGAGATATCTGTATATATCTTGTTTATAATTTGGTAACAAATTTTGTAATTGACAAAAGACAGAAAGAGATTATGGTAGTGTTGGATTTTTTTAAAAAACGTTATTGTGAAGGGGACAACGTTTGTTCTTAAGCCCCTTTTTCTTGTAAAATTGCAATTCGAGTCCATTTCCAGGGACTCATTTTCAATTTATTAAAAAAATAAAAATAAAGGTGAAAACAGTTTCCCCCAAATTCTCATAATTTCTCTCAAGCAACATCGTCTTCTAGGTTTTATCCAATTTCCGATTCATGAGTTTACAATATGAGCACCGTCGGTGTAGAGCAGCTGATACCGGATTCCATATCGACATCGGTTATCGAAACTGTGAACGGATCGCACCAGTTTACGATTAAAGGTTACTCTCTGACCAAAGGCATGAGCCCCGGGAAGTATATACAAAGCGACATCTTCTCCGTCGGCGGATACGATTGGGCGATCTACTTTTATCCCGACGGGAAGAACCCGGAGGACCATTCCACGTATGTTTCTCTGTTCATCGCTCTATCGAGTGATTCTAATGACATTAGAGCTTTGTTTGAGCTAACGCTCATGGATCAGAGCGGTAAAGGGAAACACAAAGTTCACAGTCACTTTGATCGGTCGCTGGAGGGTGGGCCTTATACGCTTAAGTATAAAGGAAGCATGTGGTAAATTGCTTTGATTCCATTTTGGATTTGATGTTTGGAATATGATATTATCATATTTGTTAGGGTTACTGTGATTTGATACATTTTGATTTGAGCAATGTTGTTTATCTTCTGCTTGAATTGCATGTCGACGGTTCTGTTGCTACCCTTGAATAGTTCTATGTTTGATTTGTCTTAGTGTGATGAAACTTCAACGATGGCCTGTGAAAATTAGCTAGATTTTAAATGCTCTAAAGTGTGAGGTGTGTGCATGTTGAATTTTGAAGTTTTTGTGAATCCTTATGTGAACTTTTTCTTCTGGCTTATGCAATATTTGTTGAGTTCTTATAGTGAGTCATTTCCCTAACTATGTTTTTTCTCTACCATGACTTATTATAATCACGAATTTTCAGGGGTTACAAACGCTTTTTCAAACGTTCAGCTTTAGAAACCTCTGACTACTTAAAGGATGATTGTCTTATCGTCAATTGTACTGTTGGCGTTGTTAGAGCCCGACTTGAGGGTCCGAAACAGTATGGTATTGTGCTACCCCCATCGAATATGGGTCAGGGATTGAAAGACTTGTTAGATTCTGAAATTGGCTGTGACATAGCTTTCCAAGTCGGAGATGAAACATTCAAAGCTCACAAACTGATTCTCGCGGCACGCTCTCCGGTTTTTAGAGCTCAGTTTTTTGGACCAATTGGGAATAACAATATGGATAGTATTGTGATAGAGGACATGGAGCCTTCTATCTTCAAGGTAATGTTTGTTCAATATTACATTGTGAATAGTTGGTTGTATGTGCAATTACAAGTATGCTGACTTGGGATCTTGAAATTGTATAGGCTATGCTTAGCTTCATCTACACCGATGAACTACCTGATGTGCACGAAATTACAGGGTCCACTTCTGCTAGTTCGTTCACAAACATGATACAACATCTCTTGGCAGCTGCTGACCTCTATGACCTTGGAAGGTTAAAGATATTATGTGAAGTTTTGCTATGTGAAAAACTCGATACTGATAATGTGGCAACTACACTTGTACTGGCTGAACAGCACCAATTCTTACAGCTCAAAGCATTCTGCTTAAAATTTATTGCGTCTCCATCAAACTTGGGAGGTGAGTTTTGCATCTATAATGATCAGTGAAAGTTTCATGTTTTTTTTCTTAGTCGGCACTTTTATTTGCCTATATAAACCTTCTCTGAGTATTTATCATGTTTATACATGTTTTTTTACTTCGATTGCAACAGTATTATCAGGGGCGGAGATAGTAGAATGTATAGGTCCTGCACTGAATTAGTTTTACCATTAATGCGGTAAACTTTGTTTAGAGGTGCTGCCATGGAAATTTTGTCATTAAACTACAACATGAGCTGTACGATGATTTTTGAAAATAATAGCAAGAGAGAGAACAGATTTATGAAACTATAAATATATATCATCTTATATATTGTAAAAACTCCAGATGATATCTAAACCTCTTGTTTTCCTCATGAATGTTCATATATTTGGTGTGTAGCTCTTGTTGCAATAATGATCCGCTAAAGATGTCAGGTGTATGTGTGCGTTACCTATAGTTTATCTTGCTAGTATACTTAGTTAACTTTCTTGTTTTTATGTATGATTTGAATATAGGAGACTCGATGCTTGATTAGACGGCTTGATGATTATCATTCCTCAACTAGGTGCGATAAATAGTTATTTCTTGATTCTTTTTATAGACAATCTAGTTAACAATGGTTAACCAATGGGTAACATATGTTGCATTCTGGGAGATATAGATTCTTTACCGCATGTCCTGGTCTAAATGTTGAGTTTCATGTAAATCATGGTAGTGACATGACAGCTAAAGGTTGTACAGTCATTTGCAGAACTTGATTAAATATTTCTTTATTTCTTTCTCTAAAATTGAAACCGATGAATATGGATATGTCTTTTTCCAATATGGTGGACTTTTGTTTGTGTGGAACAGAGTGCTACTACCACTTGAAAGATATTATCCCTGAAGAGAATCCAGGAAAACTAAGAATGTAGTGATGTTTTTCTGTGCAGCCGTAATGAAGTCTGAAGGGTTCAAGCACTTGAAACAGAGCTGTCCCACTTTGTTGTCTGAGTTGCTGAACACGGTTGCAGCAGTGGATAAGAGCTCGACGAGTGGACAATCAAACAAGAAAAGAAGTGTAAGCAGTGTGTTAGGGTGTGACACTACAAATGTGAGGCAAGTGAGGAGGAGGACATAGGATCGATCCAAATGTTAGTAGTAAGCTGTCCTCTGGGCCTTGTTTTGACCATTTGGTAAGAATTTTTGATGTTGAAGCAGAGCACACACCTAAGTTTGTTTTTGCTTAGACTTTTTATTGTAATGAATAATTGTTCGTAGTATGTCAACACTAGTGTAAAGCTTTAGGCAATAGACATCTCTCTTTACTTTTCAGTATGTAGCCATCTCTTTATCTTTGAATTCTCTTCAGTTGTGGAGTTGATTTGTGTGTTTATAAAAAACTTCAATTATATGGTGAAATTGAGAATCTTAAAACCGTTTTGACCATAAAGAAGTAGTGAAGAGAAGAACACATGTTCTTTGTCAATCTGACTTGAGCTTGGCGTTCTCAGATTCAAGTGAAGAGAAATCTTGAGCGAGCGAGAATTGAATAATTCTGCTCCGTGATGGAAGCAGCATCAGCCTTGGCACGTACACTATCCAACTCGGCATATAGCTTTCGTATGTACTCGTCGGCTTTCTCCGCAGCCACCGACGCGGCGTCGCTAGAGAGCCGAGCTAGCTCTTCATCTGGCATAAACAATGGCATCTTTTCGTGACCTAATTTCACAAAACGACCGTGCCTAAAAAACCTGAAGAAAACACCAAGAGCGAGGGGAGCGTAATTTAGTTAGGGCAGAGAACAAACTTGAGTTTTAACTTTCAAGTAAATCTGTAAAATCCTAATTCCATCTCCCTCCTCCTATCGGACCTAATTAAGGCCCATTAAATTTTTTTGAGCCCAAATTAAGCCCAATAACAACTCCTAATCTGGCCGTAAATCAATGGTAACTGAGGAATTGAGGTTTAGGCTGAATTTTGGCTAAATTCAGTTGACTAAACTCTATAAAAGCAAATAACACCACCAGCTCCGAATTGTTGATTTTTTTTCCCTCAGTTTAGATTTTTGTTGTTGTTAATAACTACTCCCTCCGTTTCTTAAAGATGAATTTTTAAGGTTTTGCACACATATTAAGAAACTTTTTACATAACTTAAAATATCCTTATCTTTTCATTAAATTTTAATTATTTTTTTTACTTTAACTCTAATTATTAGGGACAAAACAAAAAAAAATACATAACTTTTGCATTGAAAATACAAAACATCCATATTTGTGAAACAAATTTTTTTCTAAAACATTCATCTTTAAAGAACGGAGGGAGTATATATTAATTAAAACAGTTCAAAAATCCTCAATTGTTTAGATATACGCATGTTATCGTTTCGTACTTATATATAGTGTTAACTTCTTCAATAAACTGAACCAAACTAGATTGTAACAAACAAAACTGAATTACAAAATGTTTTGATTTAGTTTAATTTTTATAAAATCAGCAAAACTGAAAAAAAAAAAAAAAAAAAAGACCCAATCAAATTCTCTCCACCTCTACTTGAAATCATGTTTGACTCTCTTACATTAGTTTATCATATATAAAATTTGATGTGATAATTACGATATAAGTACAGCTTTAAAAAAAGAAGAATATATGAGGAAAAACGTCGGTGAGTCAAAGCTGAAATTAACGGGCTGCCTAACTACAACGTTGCTTTGGTGTCTTTCCACAACTTCTCATTTTGTCACTTTTTTTCATTCATTAACATTTCTATACTTATTATAGTATACTTATAAATCAACTAAAGATTATTATATGTATCGTATTGTATAGAATTGTTTATTGTTTATTGTTTATTGTTTATTGTTTATTGTTTATTGTGAGTGTGCATATGGGGCTACCGCGGATCTCTGCGTTAGCGGCGCTGTGTGACGTTGGCGTGTATATGTCAAAATGGAATATGCTTTTAAACGTTAGATCTGCGGTTCTTTACTCCTTTTCTTTTTGTCTTTATTATTAATTTAATATTATTCTTAATTTAATAGTTTATAGCTCAAGTAGCTTTTTTCGTAAATCATAATGTAAATTTGAGTCATAAGTAGATTGTATATTGGATATACGTTGGGTTTCTTATTTTCATTCTAATTTTGATACGTAAATAATTCTCAACTTTTATTCCTAAGTAAACCAAAATCTGAATCGAAACTGCTCCACCAACACATCTGTATTTAGTATTTACATATAGACGAATCAGTTTTTTTTCTAAATTGTTTTAATGAAAAGGTGATTTGTCCGTATCACGTGGGGAATCAAACAAGTTATAAAATTTTTTTATTTTGGTAAACAAGCAAACAATATTTGAAAAAAAAAAAACAAAAATTAAGGAATGTGATTCATATGATGGATCAAATTAGGAATATTCTCTCTAGCTCTCTATGCTCATAGCCTCTGCCACGCAGCGTTGCTCTTATCCAAAAGATTAGCCCGCATAAAGAAAGACATTGCACACGACGACTACATTTCTAAATTAGTGCTCCATTCTCATATCCTCGATATCCTGTAAAAAAGTAGTTGAACACATGGAACATACATTTAATAAAAATATCTACAGAATTTGATTTCGATACTATATCATTCGCCAAAAGCACAGTAATACAATTTATTTTAAATGTAAATTTTATTGATATTGTCGATTTTCATTATTTAAAATATAGAATCTTAAATTAAAATTAAGATTCAAACTCTGAAATTTAAAAAATACTGGATTCAATTTTTGTTTGTTTTTGTAGTCATGCATATATAAAACGGTAAATCATACTTTTTTGTAAAATATTAAGATTGTACTTTGTATTTTTTGGGTCAACTATAGTATACTATATATAAAAAGTTGAAATTGAAAATCGCATTTTAACTTTTTCACGGTGTAGACTGCTAGTCTACTACTTAAATTTTAAGTTATATATTTTCAACTTTAGTCTTAAAATGATAGCATGTTTATGGAATATTAATTACTGGACAATGGCTAGCAAGTTCAGTTTGAGTTCTTGAGTTGACAATGGCATAAAGGTTCGAACTTCGACTCCTTTTTACCATGGTAAAATTAAATAACAGATTTTCTCTAGAAAAATATGAAATAAAAGTTTTAAAGAATTGACACTGATATAATTTTTTTATTTCGTTTCATTATATCTTTCTAGAAGCTCTTGGCCTCTTAGATCTGCGATGTTGTGATGCTTTTCACTGGTTGTTTTTGGTTTCTTATGCTAAGCGTCCAACATTCCAATAATATGAAACCAAGTAATAGTAGTTTAGTAGTTTACACTCCATGTTTAAGAAATTGCTAGGCGTTAATCGGATGGTGAGGTGTGGTCTAGCGATTAATTGGTTAATCATATTTAAATCAGAGATTAATTGGAAATTTTTTTTAGGGAAAATATCGATATATATATATATATAATATACTTTTTTCGTTTCATAAAGCTTGATGTTTTACTTCCTTTATTTTGTTTTACAAAAATTGATTTTTTAGTTTTTTTTCTTTATTTTATTGATAAATTGTAAATATCAAAATGTAATGATTGAAAATAATTATATTTACTATATTAGTATTGGTTTATAATTATTAGAATAATTGTTGATGAGAGAAAATAATATATTTTTTAAAAGTAATGATTATTTTTTTAATTTGTTTAAAATATCCTTAACATCAACTTTTCTGAAACAGAGGGAGTATTAGATATGTGGGATTAAACATGTGTTATATGTTAGGCGTTTGGCGGAGGAGTGCCACCGGAATTTCCCTAAATCATCAAAAAAATCGGATCTGCAAAAAAAAAAATCGATGTTTGGTTGATTTTTACTTAGAAAACTTGTTTTCCCTAGAAGATATATTGTTTTATAGTAAAAATTACATTAAATAGCAAATATAAACTGTAAAAATGGCGAAAAATGAGTTGACGATCGCAGTTAGGGTTGCAGAGGTCGCAAGTTGAAGACGGGGGTAAAATCGTCATTTTACTATTCATCAAAGTAAAAAAAAAAAACCACATTCAATTATTTGGATTGCTCATTATTGCAATATCTTATTCATCTTACATATGTGGGTTCCTATGTCTTTCATCCCACTTTCCACATGTGCATTTACATATGTGGGTGGGTTCATATGTCCATCCATTTTGCACTAGTGATCATCACTACACATAGTTTTCATATACAACTAATTTACGAGGGTTTATAAGATTTTATTTTTTTAGTATTTTGGTAAATAAATGTTTTTTTGAAAAAAAAAAATACAAATCATTTGAAAAAAATAATTACAAACACAACAATTAACACTTTACTTCTTTGCATTTCTTATTTGCATTTACAATTTGCAAATTCATATATATTTTTTTGTTTTTAACTAAAAATGTATATATATTTTTCCCCCGCAGAACATTAATGACTTCAGGAGATAGGCAAATAAAAGAAGGATTAGAGTTAACGCGTCTACGTGACCTTTACTTCCAAAAATAAAAAGTCATATTTAACATGTAAATAAAAATCAATATTTTTACAATATGGTTTTAATTTGTTAAAAACGCACTCTTTTTATTTTCTTTTATGAACGGTGTATATAAGAAAAGACTTGGCTTTGATTTTGATAACAGAAGACGCTCTTTCATCATCACCATCACAGCTCAGCCTGACGCAACCCTCAGGCTGTTCCTCTTCCCTTTTACAGTCATTCTCCTAACTCAGATCTCTCTTCCTCTCAGATCTCTTCTTAGGTAATGCCTCCAATTCCTCTCCCTCGATGTTCTGTGCATGTTCTTCAATTTTCAGCTGTGTTGGTTTTTAATTCGATTACACGGATCAGATTCTCTGTGATTTGTATTCGATTCGTCGATTAACATAATGTCCTGCCATTATTAATGTTTAATCTTGAAATGACGACATTGTTTTCCTGAGTTTTTATCCGATCTGGGTTTAAGCTGCAATTTTGAGTTGTGGGTTTTATTAAAGGTCATTGATTTATTTCGTGATCCAACTCTTTTGAGCTGTTGTTGTCTGATCAGAAGCGGAACAATGTTTTGTTGTCTGATTTAGTGTTTTTTGTTGTTGTTTTGTATCGTTTTGATTCATTGTGTTGTGGATCTGAATTCATTAACCTTTCTCTCTGAATTATTGTATAGTTTGTTGTTTTGTGTCAATTACATCTACTTTGATTTAGATCTGAATGCACTTTGTTTTTTTTTTAAGTGCTGAAGTTATTTTATGGATGTTATAATTTATCTTCTTAAGTTTCACATTGTTAAGATCTGACGTTTTGTATTTGCAGGTTAAGAGCATCAAGATGAAGGCTCTCATTCTTGTTGGAGGCTTCGGCACTCGTTTGAGACCATTGACTCTCAGTTTCCCTAAGCCTCTTGTTGATTTTGCTAATAAACCCATGATCCTTCATCAGGTAAGATATTTTCAATCTTCAAGCTCTTATATATGTGAACAAATAATTAAATACATTGTTAGCTTCTTGTCCCTTTTCCAAGTTATATGATTTATGTTTTAACCGAGGCACGTAATCTTGTAGATAGAAGCTCTTAAGGCAGTTGGAGTTGATGAAGTGGTTTTGGCTATCAATTATCAGCCAGAGGTGAATTATTATCTCCTTAAACTTTTGTTTTTTTTCTGTTTTACTTTGTTTGTATTTACCATTTACTAATTACTATGTGTTGTCAACAGGTGATGCTGAACTTCTTGAAGGATTTTGAGACGAAACTCGAAATCAAAATCACTTGCTCACAAGAGACCGAACCATTAGGTACTGCTGGTCCTCTGGCTTTAGCGAGAGACAAATTGGTTGATGGATCTGGAGAGCCTTTCTTTGTTCTTAACAGTGATGTGATTAGTGAGTATCCACTTCAAGAAATGATTGAGTTTCACAAAGCTCATGGTGGGGAAGCCTCCATAATGGTGACAAAGGTGAGATCATTGAATCTAATATTCTCCAGCTACGGGTTAAGTATGTTATTCATCTAATCTGGACCTGCTTAAATTGGTTATAGGTGGATGAGCCGTCGAAATATGGAGTGGTTGTTATGGAAGAGAGCACAGGAAGAGTGGAGAAGTTTGTGGAAAAGCCAAAGCTGTATGTTGGTAACAAGATCAACGCTGGGATTTACCTTCTGAACCCATCAGTTCTTGATAAGATTGAGCTAAGACCGACTTCAATCGAAAAAGAGACTTTCCCTAAGATTGCAGCAGCTCAAGGGCTCTATGCGATGGTGCTACCAGGATTTTGGATGGACATTGGTCAACCCCGTGACTACATAACGGGTTTGAGACTCTACTTAGACTCTCTGAGAAAGAAATCTCCTGCTAAACTAACAACTGGTCCACACATAGTTGGGAATGTTCTTGTTGACGAAACCGCTAAGATTGGAGAAGGATGTTTGATTGGACCAGACGTTGCCATTGGTCCTGGCTGTATTGTTGAGTCAGGGGTTAGGCTCTCGCGCTGCACAGTCATGCGTGGAGTACGCATCAAGAAGCACGCGTGTATCTCGAGCAGTATCATTGGATGGCACTCAACGGTTGGACAGTGGGCACGGATTGAGAACATGACGATCCTCGGGGAAGATGTTCATGTGAGCGATGAGGTCTATAGCAATGGAGGAGTTGTTTTGCCACACAAGGAGATCAAATCAAACATCTTGAAGCCAGAGATAGTGATGTGAAAAATTGTGATATTATATATGTCCAACTTTTTTTTCTTTTTTTGCTGTCTTTATTCAACTTTGTGATTTCGTTGAAACTTATTGGCTTTTGAATAAGCATCGATCAATCAAAACGCTGTATATCTTGTTAGGGCCATTTTGGTGTTTTGTCTCTATTTTTTGTAACTTATAAAAAGAAACTGTTTTCGTTTATTTGAGTCTTCATTAATTATGAAAGTTTTTTGTGAACCATTCAAAATTCAATAGTATACAAACTTGACAATAGCATGAGTTTTGTCTAATTTCATCACCCTCTTTGATCGATGAACATTGCTTACACATACAGTACCCGTAAAGACAAAGGTTGGTTGGTTGGTTTAAATTTTAAACCATTAGAACCGGTTTGCATTATTGAAATAGCAAAACCAAAATAAGAAATTAAGAAAACCAGCGTTGATAATCGGATTAGAAGCGTAAAAGGTGTTTAGAAATTACAAGCAAACAATTTGTGTATATCTCTTGTGGATTTTAAATTTCTATCGATGACTTGATTAATTGGGTTTATCCGAATCCAAGGTGTAGAGGAATATTCGTTAATGAGGAAAAAGACGAGAATACCCTCAATTTCCCTCCACATAAATAGTGATCCGATCTAAACCGGAGCTAAAAAAAAACGGTTTTCAAGTCAATGGCGTCCCGTATATCTCTTCTCCTTCTCGTTGCGTGTATCGCCGGAGCATTTGCCGGAGACGTAATCGAAGTCAATCGGCAACAGAGGGAGTTCGATTATTTCGCGCTTTCTCTTCAGTGGCCTGGAACCTACTGCCGTGGAACTCGCCATTGTTGCTCCAAAAACGCTTGCTGCAGAGGGTAAATTTCTCATCTTTTCTATCGATTTCGTAACCCCAGATTGATAGTTTCTATCGATCAAGTCTCTTTGTGTAGCTGAGGATCTGAATTCATTAGCTAAAATTATAAAATATAGAACAGAGATTATTTGAAAATTTCTATTAGATGAGAAAATTCTCGATTCTGCTTTTATTATAAGATTTGGCTTTCTAGTTTGCTCTACACTAAATTACATGTTTTTTTTTGTTTTTCTTTTCCAGCGCCAACACTCCAACTCATTTCACGATCCGTAAGTAAACTTTTTTGAATTTTAGTTTCAGTTTTGAGTTTAAGCACTTGAATTTTTCTCAGCTTATTGACTTTCATTTTTATAATTTCTGGTAAAGTTTAAAACTTGCTGCTTTGATTGTTTTGAGTCGAAGAATTTGCTTGGAATGCTAACTTTGTTTATTTCCAGCCTCTTTACTATGCAATCTAATTATTTCTAAATCTAATCTTATAGATGGGTTATGGCCTGACTATAACGATGGTTCATGGCCTTCATGTTGTTATCGATCTACCTTTAACGAGAAGGAGGTAATAACATTCATATTCACATCCTAAAACTTTTAACTAATTTGATAAATGGTAACTATATCTTAAGAGAAGATTCTGATAGGAGAAAAAATTGCAGATCTCAACGTTGATGGATGGCCTTGAGAAGTACTGGCCTAGCCTTAGCTGTGGTTCTCCATCATCATGCTATGGTGGAAAAGGGTCGTTTTGGGGACATGAGGTGATTGATTCTTTATCTCATTCATTTACAACTTTCCACGGATTGGTGTATCCATCTTTGAGTCTTCACCAAAAACTAACTGAGTTTCATTTGTTGCTTGTCATGTATCTCTTTGCAATACACTCTGGCAGTGGGGTAATCATCTTCAATCTTTACTTCTTTCAAATTTATTCTTCTTCTGATACAGAGTTTCATTTATACAGAGTTTGATTCATTGGTGCCTTTATTACAATTCTGTTCAATTAGCCATGCTTAATCTCAGAACCTTTGACTTAACAGTGTGTTAGTTAGCTAGCACGATACGTTCTGTTTTGATTATGCCAATACGATTACATGGGTTTTTTCTCTAACATTTGTGCTGATCATTTCATATTTTCAGAGAAACATGGAACTTGTTCTGCTCCTGTTTTTCATGATGAGTATAATTACTTCCTTACTACGCTTAATCTCTACTTGAAGTATAATGTCACGGTAAGTCTTCACTGAGTTAATTTTATGTTATGATATAATGCATAGTGGATTGGTTAAATAAGAAAATTGGGCATACACAAGATTTACATGGGTTAACTATTTTAGCAAAAAAAAAAAAAACTATTTGCTTGCATGCTTCTGCAATGGATTTGATGAGTAAGTCCTTATTTATATAAGGACTTAAGTTACAAATAGAAATATTTGGGCAGCAAGGTACAAATAGGTTATATTTCACAGTTCAGTTTATGCCTTGTACATTTTACAGCGTAACCTCAATTTCAAGATCTGGGCTTCAATTTGACTACATGTTTCATTTACTGTGGAGATTTTAATACTTGAAAGTATTTTTAACTGGAGACATGAACCAGATATTTTCATTATCTCATTTTCCATATCATACCCCCAAAGGCTTTGTTAAAGCTAGTTGTGATCCGAGTTTTGGACTAGAGAGTTATGCCTATTCTCTGTATCTCCATTCATTTTTTAGCATGTGAATTTTTCATCTACCATGGATTTAGGTAGTTTTTCTTTACGATGTCAATGGTCATGCATGTTAAATTTTCCTCTGATTTGGTAGTTTACAAGTTTGTGAAGACATTTATTGTCCATTTTTCTCCCCTGTAGAAGTTGTTGATGCGATCTTACAATCTCTGTATCTTTAAATCTGGAATAGGATGTCCTTCGTGAAGCTGGTTATGTTGCTTCCAACAGTGAAAAGTATCCTCTAGGAGGTATTGTAACAGCCATTCAGAATGCGTTTCATATCACCCCTGAAGTGGTATGCAAAAAAGATGCAATCGATGAACTCCGTATATGTTTCTATAAAGATTTTAAGGTCTGTATTCGAGATCTCTTTCATCTTAGATTGTTCATTTCCTTTTGAGTCTTTCAAGTCTGAAATCTTGTTTTACGTTATACATGCATGGTTATTAACTTATTTGTTACACCCTCTTGACCTCCATGATAAGAAAACTCAAATAACATGGTCTCCGAGTTTTGTGAAATGTCATTTTACTGAAGTTTGGTGAACGCTGAACGAACATGACAAAGTGGTAAAACTATATGTAGAAACTGCTTGGTTTTGCGAGATTTGCTGATGATTGACAGTATTTTTGCTTTTCCTCGTTTAACGTTAAAACATTTTGCTAGGCATTTTCTGAAAGTTTTGTTATTTTCTTTTATGACTACAGCCCAGGGACTGTGTTGGTTCAAAAGATGTGACGTCGAAAAAATCATGTCCCAAGTACGTAAGTTTGCCGGAATACACGCCATTGGGTAAGTAAAAATCACAAAACGTAAACCACTTTTGTTCCTTGAAAAATACACAGTTCTAAGTAGTGTGGATTCCTGATTAGTTAGTTGGACAAGAGCATTAGTTAAGTAATGAATATATGATAAGATGATATGAATGTGATGTGTGCATTATGCAGAGGGTGAGGCTATGGTTCTGAAGATGCCAACAGATAGAGAAGCTCTTTGAATCGGAAAGGATTGAATCTTTGTTGTCATCTTAGAGGCAATACATACTCGCCTTTGATGTTGTAATTTTACAACCAAACCTATATAAACAATGAATCAAGATTGTATTACTTTCATTCTACGGGATATATGAATCATTGACTGGTAAATCAAGTTTTTTTTTTCTAATAATGAAAAGATCAGAAAGATCCGTAAGAAGATTCCAATTCTATTAACATTTGAGAGCAATGATAGATCGAATGAAAACTATAAGTTGTTTGTAGGGAGATTTTCGAAAATAGTTTAGTTGTATATAAAAACTAAATTATTGGGACCATTATTGGCTTTTTGTTAAGCCTCCATAGGCCATATGTACGAGGTAAAGAATGAAATGTGTTTAGTTATTTACTTATTTACATTGGGTTTGAGATGAATAGGCTATCTAAGCCCACAAAGTTGCAGATCATGAAACCAAACGTACTTACATAAAAAGTTAAGAGGCAATACCGATCTTATTTCTTTTAGAAAACACACAAACACAAACACAAAATTCAGTTACATACAATACATGTTATTCCATGATTTATAAGCATCTCCGTTTATATATCTACATATATACTCCAATCAACCACAAGTTCATATAAATCTCACCAATTATATGAATATATAAAACGAATAGATGAGATAGAAAGATAACTCATATCAACTCAATCATAACTTATAAAAAACCTCTTAATAATTAAAACCAATAATCTCAAAAACAATCCCCCAAAAGTAAAAAAGTAAAACAAATGATGACAAATTTCATACTTCCACATAAGTATGAAGGCAAATTCCAAAGCTCCCTTTTCCACGACACACCGATCACTACTCAAACCGACGAGACTAGCCTTACCGGAGATGATGCCACGGCTAGTCGAAGCAGGCAATTTAATCTTTCCTCGACCCATCACAACAATCCCATTGGATGTTTCAGGATCTCCCCTTGGTAATCCTCTAAGCAATTCTATATAAAGATATTGTGTCGAAGAATCTAAAGGAATCACCACTTCTTCATTAAACTTCATATAGTGACCTTGGAAAACTCTTACCACTTGTGTTTGGAATTGATCTTCAATGTTTGTCCATGCCTTAACTTGATAGTAGCCAGGATCATAGAAAGGTTTCAAAAGACTTTTGTCATCGACATTGATTGATCGATAAAACTTCACAATTAACTCTGTCTTTACATCATAATCCATTTCTCTTTTCCCTTCACGAATCATTTGCTTTTTTCTTTTCGCTTCTTGCGCTAAGTTTACCATCGAACAAAATATGATGTTATGGATCTATAAAACTCTTACATCTTATTTGTTTGTTCATATAATAACTATGGTATATTAAAAAAATGTTTTTTTTTGGTGATAAGATTTAGCTTGATTTAAAATTTATCCATCCGAATTTATTTTAACAATCCTAAACATTTAAATCCCTAGTTTTTTTTTAAGAACCAAAAAAGTAGTTTAGTTACAAAATTAATCGCCAATGGAATAATAATGCAAAAAAGCGAGGCACAACATTAATGAAACGACACAGTATTCAAAATGAATCCTAAAACCCAAAATTACTAAACCCTTAAGTTTTACTTCAAGAGAGGATCGATCAATCACATTTTTGGGTTTACTCCGCCATGGCTTTTGCTTTGTGTATACGCAGATCAGCTACTAAGTTCGCTTCCACATGTGGTCGAGTCCGGTCTATCTCCGCCGTTGTGAACCGTCTGTCACTAGCTCGTAACTCATATCCGCTGTTGCGTCCATTCGCCTCTCGTGGCTTTCTTTACTCGACGGCTATTGATCGGCTGAGCTCCGAGCAAACTCTTCTCCGAGTAATTGACACCGAGATCAACTCTGCTTTGCAAATCGATGATCGCGATTTGGTAATTTTTCTTCCATTTTGCTCAATTTCAATTCCTGAGATACGTAAATTGGTTCTAAGACGAATTCATCGATTTGGGGACCTAATTACTCTTTACAATGCATTTGCTTTAGAAGCTTTGTTGAAAAAGTTGTTCATTTTGTGAAATTTAATCCCCACTACATAACGTTCATTAGATCTTTGTAAGCAAGAAGCTTTTGCATTTGACTTTGCTTCTTTACATTGCAAAATAGCTAAGTTGCTGATGAGTGATGATAATCTTATGCTTAGAAGATATTTGACGTTTTATTGGGGTTTGGTTTGGAGCAGGATGAGGAGATGACTCCAGGAAGCTTTCCTTTCAGAATTGAAGACAATCCTGGACGTCAGACTGTGACATTGACTAGAGACTATAATGGGGAACATATTAAAGTTGTTGTTAGTATGCCTAGTCTTGTTACCGATGAAAATGATGATGATGATGGTGATGATGTTGATGGTCCTAGTAATGAATCAAGTATTCCACTAATTGTGACTGTTACCAAGAAGAGTGGACTCAGCCTAGAGTTTAGCTGTATGGCTTTTCCTGATGAGATTGCTATAGATGCTTTATCTGTGAAACATCCGGGTGATTCTTTGGAGGATCAAATGGCTAATGAAGGGCCTGATTTCGAGTAAGCTTTGTGAATCATAAACTCTTATGTAATAGTTGTAAGTGTAAGCAAAGAGGTTATAATGTTGCTTTTGTGTTTCATTGCCTTTTGTAGAGACTTGGACGAGAATTTGAAGAAGACGTTCTACAAGTTTTTGGAGATCAGAGGAGTGAAAGCAAGCACCACGAATTTCTTGCACGAGTACATGATGAGAAAAGTGAAGCAAGAGTACGTGTTATGGTTGAAGAATGTTAAGAAGTTTATGGAAGAATGAAAGGCAAGTTCGACACCTCAAGTTCCTATGAATGAGATAGTGAGATCTTTTGTGTTAGTTGTAAGCATTCAAATGTTGCACAATCTTTTAGTATTTGTGGTAATGACTTTCAAGTTCAGATGTGACTTCTGCTTCGTAATGCTCAAATCCAAAGATATATAGATAAAGAAATGAATAGTAGTAGGATCTCGATAAATATCAGAAAAGTGTAGGTAGCTTACAACGACAAGAAGAGAAGCTAATAAAACATCCTTCATCTTACTTATGAGCAAGACCAAGTGGTAAATGGATCTTATTTTTGGTGCAATCCTAAACTCTAAATCAAAACCACTACATAAGAGAGGGTTTTCAATAATAAGTTTGTAGTAATAATAGCAGAGAGGAAACAAAAAAGCCCATCCTCTTCTGTGTCTCTCCTCAAGTCTCAACCAAACACACAACACGAAGTCGCCTTCTAAGATTGGATAGGAATGTCCTGATGGGTGTAAACTATTCCATTGTCTCCATCCACAACTTGTCCATTTCCTCTCATTATCCTGCAACCATTTCACCATGTATATTAAAATAAAGATAAGAGGCTAGATTGATGATATAACAATAGCGTTTTGAGTAACTAAAATTGTACCATCTTGTTGTAAGTAATCCTTCGACCCCGACTGGACCACGAGCATGGATCCTCCCTGTGCTTATCCCCACCTATATATATATATACCAACCAAAACTTGCTTCATCATTCACTCTCTCTTTTCTCGTTCAATATATAGGGACTATTTGTATGTCTCTGACTTACCTCAGCACCAAGTCCAAATCGAAAACCATCTGAAAATCTTGTGCTTGCGTTGTGGAAAACAGCAGCACTGTTCAAGGACGCACATCTTACAGTCAGTTACCAGCATATTCAAACATGACATTGAGCAAAGTTTATGATCCACTCCACTTTACCTGTCCACTTGGCGAAGGAATAGCTCCGCAACTTCGGGATCCTCTGTCACAATGCAGTCTGTGTGTGCACTGCTCACAACAACAGACAAAAAAAAGATAAAAGTGTGAACATTTCCAGTACATAAGCAAAATATTACAAAAGTCAGTGTCTGTTATATCAGAGGTTTTACCTCCCATGTCGATGAATGTGATCTATAGCACCATAAACGTCTTCTACAACTTCAACGGTGCAAGCCTTGGAACAGTACTCATGATTGAAGTTCCTTGCTTCCGGTATGTTCAGTATTGCACTTGCCCTTGGTCCACCATACAAAGTGACTCCTGCAACAGTTTAATGTACCTCATGAATATACTACTCTAAACAAGTCTACAGGAGATGACAAATTAACGTTTATAATCAAACAGCTAATATGTATATGAGACATCTAGAATGAAGTAGGTCAAATAAACGATTACGATAGACAGACAAAAATTGCCCCATTTATAACCTACCACTGTTCTGCAGAACAAAAATAAGCTCATTGAGCACAGCATTCTGCTCTAGATCCTTATGCACAAGAAGGGTTTCCTGAATAGACACGAGAAAGAGAAGATGAAATGAGTCAGATGAACTTAAAAACCCCACAGCATTACTGAAATCTTAAGGGAAGGTAAACTCTCTTACCATCGCATTACAGGCTGCTGGATAGTCCAACTTTGCATCGGAAACTATGCGCTTTGCCATATCCAGATTACAAGACTTGTCGACATATACATGACAGATTCCATCTAGAGGTACATAATAAAGCCATCATCAGTCTCCAGCACAATCGAAGTAAAGAATCTTATGAAAAAATAAACTTGAAACCGTACCAGCATGACCTAGCACAGGGATTTTTGTAGTATTTTTTATTTGTGAAACAAGCTTGTTGCTGCCTCTTGGGATCACTAGATCAATAACGTCATCAAGCTGTCGCAAAAATACAAATGGTTGGTTCCGGTCTAACAAAAGATATAAAGCATTGTTGCAGCTCCCAGTTTGTAAATCTATTTACCTTGAGCAAATCAGGAATCTCTTCTCTTGAAGTCACAAGTCCAATGAGTTTACCCCCAACAGTCTCTGGAATTGCATCAGTGATCACCTGGAAATTTACCAAGAAACTAAAAGAGTTAAAAGAGCTTAAGTGGTATATTTTGAGGAAGCCATGTATAATGATAAATCCGGATAGTACTCCAATCTATGAAATCTACGGCGCCGTACCTTGTGTAAGATAGCATTTGATCGCCGAGCCTCCTTTCCGCCCTTCAGTAGAAGACCATTTCCACTCCGGATAGCAAGTGAAGCTATCTGTTTAGTTTGTGGATAAAACACAACTTCAGCAAATTCACATATTAAGAAGAATAATGAATTTGACTCTTAAACATACCTGTACAAGTGCATCAGGACGAGATTCAAAAACAATCAGGAGTACACCTAATGGGGATGAGGTCTTCTCTAAGACAAGACCATCTGCCACCTGTAAAAGGAATTGGCACATAGAACAAATAGCATAAACAACTATTGTATGTCAACTATGAGGATACTCCTTTACCTTAGTTAACTACTAGTAGGTAAATTAACTACTCCCTCCGTTCTTTAAAGATGAATGTTTTAGAAAAAAAAATTGTTTCACAAAGATGGATGTTTTGTATTTTCAATGCAAAAATTACGTATTATTTCTTGTTTTGCCCCTAATAATTAGAATTAAAGTAAAAAAATAGTTAAAATTTAATGAAAAGATAGGGGTATTTTAGGTTATATAAAAAGTTTCTTAATATGGGTGCAAAACCTTAAAAATTCATCTTTAAGGAACTGAGGGAGTATATGATAACAATTGTAATGTACCTCTGTTTTCTTCAAAACACGGCCGATTGGATCTTCCATATCAGCTAGCTGACGAACTGAAGCTGCAAGGCTCGAGATCTATCAAGCACAAAATAAAGAAACATTAGAAACATTTGGCTCATAAAGAGAGTAAACTTGGCACCATATCTTTATCCAACGCATAGCAACAAAAAAAAACAAAAATCTATCACACCATGAATACTGTCTTACCTTCCCAGGCGTCATAACTAAGCGAGCCACCAATGACTCTTCCAACCCAGCCTCTTGTGCTGCAGCTACATCTAACTCATTCTCAGCTTTGATTATCTTTTCATTTGCTTCAAGAGCATCAGCGATAGCATGCAGAATTTGTTTCCTATCTTCTGAAGACAAAGCCTGTAGCATATTACAAAAAAAATAAGTACATCTGTGGCGAGAAAGAAAATAGTTTTGATGTTACCAATATGAAAGAAAGTCATGCATCGGTCACAACTGAATCACTGAAAATAGAAGCCTAACATTACCTGAAGCTTTCTGGAACTTTCCCTTGCAGCAACTGCCATGTCACGAGCACTAGAATCTGTGATCGGAGCCCATAAACGAGCATCTTGATGAAATAAGGTTCCAACACGCAGTCCTCTGAGGACTTTATCTATGTTCTCAGCTGAATAACCACTTCAAAAAGCAAGAAAGATATCAATTTTCCATCTAACAAAACATATTTAGCTTATTGCTCAATTGAAGATACACATATTATGGTATACGGAGAAAACTAGAATATTATAAATATCACAGTATAAGCATGATGAGCTTTGAAGGATCCTCACCTGGTTATGATGACAGGAATCCCAGCATACGCTGCATTCACCGCAGCTTTGACTTTTGCAGTCATACCACCTCTTCCTAATCTTGACTTGTCGCCGAATGTAATCTCATCTTGATGTTTTTCTTTAACAAAAGTGTGAATCAACTTTGAGTTAGGATCACTTGGAGGTCCTGTGTAAAGACCTTCAACATCACTCAGAAGAATCAGAAGATCAGCTTTCAATTCCAGCGCCAGTAGAGCAGCTAAGCTGTCGTTATCCCAGAAAATACCAGAAGAATCCTGCATATATCAAGTGCAATGAAGCTGAACATTAGACCACGAGATTCAAAGGAGCAAGATTATAATCCTCCACATCTCAGAGTGCGTAGAATTTCATGTCAAAAGGGACCAAAGACTAGTAAAAACCTGATAAGGGGCTCTTCTGGTGCTTATAGCATCATTCTCATTGAAAATTGGAATAACCCTCAAATCAAGCATCGACTTGACTGTTTCATTAAGTTGCTTCCTGAATTCTTTGTCTCTAAAACTACTGTCATTCACCAGAAG
>CM051374.1:20696424-20721424 GCA_028015245.1 Cardamine occulta
CTGAGCCGCTGTCACATCCAGCTAACCAAACAAAACAAAGCATCAATATTTGGATATTTTACACAATAACATGTATATATTCTTATCAAAGAGGATCACCTGGTCAAACATAGTCTCATAATAAGCCATAAGACTGCTTTGTCCAACACCAGCACAAGCCTTCCCATCAAGTTCAGTCTGAGGCTTCTGGAGATCCGCAAAACTGCAAAATCCATTATAAAAAACAAACTCATCAGCAAAAAAAAAAAATCAAACTTTTAATCATAAAAACACATCTCACTGTTATTGCAAAAAACACATGTCAGTGTAATTTTTCTTAACCTGCTATTGACTAATTGTCTGTAACGAAGCCTTTGACGGCCAAGACCAACCGCACCAGATGACACCAATATCACCTCAAATCCATCTGAGTTTAATTCCGCAAGCTGAGATATTATATATTTTTACGAATTAAAGGTGCAATTTACATATATACATAGTCGCATGTCTTTTGTGAAACCTTTTTCACAATGTTGAGAAATAATCAAAAGCTGACTTTTCAAAATCATATAATCACTGGAAATAAAAAAAAATCAAAATTACCTGCTCACACAGTGCTCCTAAGCGTCCAAGAGCCAATCTCCCACCTTTTCCAGTAACCACTGCAGTCCCAACCTTTTATTTACGATACAAAAAAAAAAAAAAAAAGAAGAATTAAATCAACGAATATTCCGATTCTTCATTCGTCTCTAATTACATGCAAATTAAGATTCATCAGTGTAATTAACAGAGGTATTAGTTTCTGGGATTAAGAGAGCGTTTCATTAACAGAGAGTTAGATGCAGTTTAAATATTCGTTTTCACATTACCACTGATTATCTCAGCTGCTAAAACAGCTTAAAAATGAAATTAACCAACGACGAACACTTGACAGATCAGACGAACCAACGCCGAGAAACAACAACAACAACAAAATCCAAAATGAACAATTAATAAAATTTCGATTAATACAAAATCTGAGAATGCGGATGTTTTCACCACGAAACACGGAGATAAATACGAACCTTAACGACGATACGTTTGACGTCTCTGGCAAAAGCGCGAGAACGATCTAACTCCTCCATCGTCATCAACCAAAAAAAACAGAGGAACGAGTTAACTCAGTCGGAGTCAATGCACCGCGTTTAAGAGAAGAAGACTGGTGAGGGAAAAGTGGAGATCACCAGGGATGATATGAAGGGGTTTATAAACACCAACACCACCAGAGACTCAGATCCTTCTATCAAACCACGATACGCCACGTGTGTTTGCAAGGGCAAATCTGGGATATTATATCTGACTGATGAAGTGGCGCGTGTTTGTTGGGTGGTGTAGGGTAAAGAGATTAGGGTGTGTAACAGGAGATTACTGCTTTGGCTGGTGGGGTATTTTGGGTAATTAAAACATTGGCGGCTGAGGAAGCGCCGTGGACGTGAGCAACACAAAGGCAAACGGAAATCAGAAGAGGACAAGTGAAAAGTGAACAGCAAAGCAATTTTTAGATGACGTCTAGTGAAAAACAATCACTTAATTCGATTTTATGCGGCGACACAACATCTTTTTTTATCATTATTATTTAGTGCAATGATTATGATATTACTCTATCTAATGAAATAATCATACCCATGAGTTTTGTTTTTACTTTTAAGTCGAAGAGTATTTTTAAGAGGACCGGTTAAAAATATCAAACATAACGTTTGTTTGTTTTTTGTTTTTTTTTCTTAAAGAGCTAACATTACGTTTGTTTCTATTAACCTAAATAGAAAACGAATTTCTGTTCTTGTTAAAAAAAATTCAATAAAAACTACACTTATTTGCTATCAAATTTCACTAAATTAGATACTTCCAAATTCACATATAAATTATCTAAAGTTGCTATAAGAATCGGCAGTTTTAAAGATATTTTGCGGTTTGACAGACATACAGTATATATGTTTTATTATTAATTGGAAAAGTCTCACAACTTTCAATGTTTTGTTATATTCTAATATATATATGATATAGTCATAATCATGGTTTATAATATTTAAGATGGTAAAAACGTTTTACCATTCATACTTTAATTTGTAATTTAGTTATGAAATTGGATGGAGGATAAAACAAGTTTACACAAAACAAAAATAAACAAACATATATATATATATATATATATGATATTCAGTCTTGTTTATTTCAGTTGATTATGAAAATGAACCACACAATTTATGATAATTGGGATTTCATAATCACCAATCATCTCAATCATATATTCTTGATAATTGGGATTTCATAATCCTCAATCATCTCAATCATATATTCTTCATAACTATGTAGATATTGTATTCCCCTCTTTTGAAAGTCTATTCTTGTATAAATGTAATCACAGTTGTATAATGGAAATCATCACTTCTACAATACAACTCTTTATAGAAATATATATTAAGTTTTTTCGTCATTAAAAATAGACAAAAAAGAAAAAAAAAAAAAAGTGGGGAGATGTTGAAGCTATTCAATACAATATAGGTGAAGCTACATATTTTCATGATCAAATGGTTAATGATTCATGGTAGTGGAGTATGAATATTTCTAATGATTCAGCGGTCTTATGAACTATTCAAATGGTAAAAATATATACATTTTCTAAAATATTCGAAAATTAGTTTGAATTAATTTTTATTTATTTGCTGAAAGAGTTAAATTAGTTTGAAATTTGGTCTACAAAAGTTTCGATAATATAAATTTGACAAATTTTCGTTACAACTAATAATGATTAAAAATTATATATATAATCACCATTCCTATGATCTGTTGACTAAGTAGTATGATAATGTATGTATGATAGAAGTTATATAAATAATATTAATGGCCAGTCCAATTTGTATAGGCTACTATGATAATATCATCATATATGTGCCCCTTCTCGTTTGAAAACAAAATAAAAATAAATATGTGCCCTTCTCGAGATTCTCCAGGTAATTGTTTTCTTCTACAGTATATTCAAACATCATTCATTCATCTCATTGGCCCTTTTAAGAAGCCAATTATCAATACAGATTCAGATACATCGACTTTAATATTTCGTTGTATTAATTAAGAAATCATGACTAGATAAAAATCATACATAAAATACATTTGTAATTCAATTCACACCTAATGGGCTAAGCAAATCAACTTAAACTTGTATATTTTGCATCACATAAGATCAGACATTGAATTTGGATACTAATGCATGAAAGAAAGAGTAAAACGGACTACATTTAAATGCATAGTTGGGACATATTTTTTTTAATCTTAAATTAATTGGAAACTAGATTAAAATGCCAAAAAAAAAAAACAACACGAATTCACGATCTTGGGGATTGAAACCTCCCCCAAAAAACAAAGCAATTAAGTAAAAACTGCGTTGGTTTCAATTGTACAATGAATGGCTTGGTCAAGGCCATTACTCCAAGTTCCAACACTTATGTTACCGACTTCAGTTTCCCTTTCAGGTTTCATCCATCTCTAGTTTTACAATATGTTTCGTTAATGAAGAATATATATGAAACAAATAAAAGAATCAATGTAATGTTCAGGTTTACGCCAAAACTATATAAAAATTCTAATTAATTGAAAGGAGGGCACGTGGTTTGATGCGATTTGGGTTTCAGATGTCTGATTGTCTGTGGGGAATCATTGGTCTTGTGCATGTGCTCTTTATCTAGCCTTTAGGCCCACCAACTCCAATCTTATTCAAATAGTAGCCACTTCATTTATTTTTACTGTGATTTATTCTTGTTATTTGAACTGATGATTACATTCATAACCAACGACATATCATTGTCAGGTATTATAATATAGGCATTCATATTTAGACTCAACTATGCATTGACACGCAGAACCAGCACATGTGTATATATAAATATAATAATTTATAAAGTAAGATGCGAATTTGATAGGTATAATAATAATAGAGTATAGTACGTGAGAATACATTTTATGTTGGAGATTTTTTTTTTTTTTTTATGTTGGAGAATTTCGATTCGTGAATGCCTGCTGTTTGTTAGGTTATATATGATTTCATTTTTTTAAAAATGTGTGAGTGTGTTAAAAGAGGGAGAGAAAAGCCTTTTGCAATGTTTTGCCTAATTTTTGTTTACGTGGACAACTAAGTCTAAAAATGGTCGGAAGTGGAACTTAGCATTTTGGGTAAATGATAAGAAGTGATGTATATGTAAACTACCATTTTCTTTCTTGCATTAAATTAATCCACGTGTTTTTGTTTATATATAGCATTAACTAGATTGAAATGGAGTCCGATGAAATGATGGCGTCGATTAGGGCTGGACACAAGTACCTGTTACCCGCTCGACCCGCCCGACCCGCCCGGCTCGTCCCGTACCCGCTCCGTTCGACCAAGTACCCGTCCCGTTCAAGTTAAGTATCAAGCCTTCACGATCCATTACCCGCTAAGCCAAGCCAAGTATCAAGCCGGAAAAATTTTTCCGCTACCCGTCCCGTTACCCGTCCTTTACCTGTTACCCGCTACCCGTACCCGTTACCCGCCCCATTACCCGTCCATTACCCGCCCCATTACCCGTCCATTACCCGTTATCCGCCCCATTACCCGTTTCATACCCGCAAAAATACCCGTTACCCGTAAAAAAAAATACCCGTCATCCGTTACAAAAAAAAAAAAAAAACAAGTAATTACGCATGCCGTGGCGAAATAACCCGCAGCCTCGGGATTTTGGTGCTTATTTCACGGTCCCGTTCTCGGCAAGCAAGTACCAAACCGACGTATCTGATCCGCGTGCAAGCGGTATCAAAATGCGAAAAAACTCCGGTCCATGCCCACCCCTAGCGTCGATACAAAAGAAGCTCAATAAACTATATATAGTGGACCTTCTCATACCAACTATGGATAATATATGTAACACATACACGTATTATATAGGGTCCTACTCGAATACGACGTTTATAGTTAGATAGTGAACGCAGAATCGCCTCAAAAACGTTATATTTTTCATATTTTCATATAGTCCCTAATTGTGTTGTAAATATTTTCAACCAAACAAAACTAATGGAACTTCAATTATGGCCGTTTCAAATTGTTCGAAGGTCTGCACACTTTTTTTATTACGCATATATATACTTGATGTGTTATTATTATTTTTAAGTTAATAGTCCAAAATTATATACATATTCAAAACTTTTTTTATATACCGGGGTTCTATTAGTATGCTCCACTTGAACTTGATAAAAAAATTAGCTGCTTAAATTATAGATATATTTTTATTAATCTTATTATGTGGTCATGGTTAAAATGCACATTTGAACGACTTCTAAAATGGTCGACATGAGTGGACTTCAGATTTGAGTAAAGAATTATCGCTTAAGTTACTAGCAAGCCTCTAAAGAGACATTTGAAAAGATAAATTAAGATATGACAAATATCTATCAAGTCTTGACAAGAATATAAGTGGCTACAATTTGTTTGTGTATATATACGCGTACGATTTCAGTTGACCTCTATGGATTTAAGTCACGAGACAAAGTAAAATACTTGCAAAACTAGGACACGTATTTAGTTGGGGCACATGCATGCATGTCAAGAATTAGGACATGGCGCTATAGATAGACAGGTTCTAAACTTCAAGACTTAAATGGAGTAAGAGAGACTCCCGATACTACAATAAACATTACATTTAGCAACACAAATTAAATACAATAACATATTATACTCTTTTGAGAGTAAGTTTATGGGGAAATTCTTGTTAAAAATGTTTTATTTGAGGATTAGTCAAAAAGCTATACGAAATTATATGGGGACATATGTCCTATAATGATTATGTGTAGTAAATCATTTCATATATTCTTCAAGTGAAAACAAGCCGTCTGTCTTACATCATCTCTTATGGCGAAACAACAGCCAAACAAATTATTACTAGTTTATAACCAAAAAAAAAAAAAAAACTTCCAAACTTTAACTAAAATAAAATAAAATCTTCCAAAATGGGTTCGACCACTTGTCAATTATTTATATACTCTTCCAAATTTTGTTACATATCTCCCAGTTTTTAGCGCATGATCAGATAACGCTTGAAACCAACGGTTTATCCACACCAGTCGTCGCATATTATATATATATATATATGGTCTATGGATATACCAAAATAAAAGCGTAAGTATATTCCAAGAACCAAGCGATAATAAAGGAACCGTCGAAACTCACATGCCAATGAAATTAAAATTTGTGGACACGAGATTCCTAACAGAAACAAAATGTTTAGTTCAAATCAATATATCTTTCTATATAGTAAAATGATTTCTCGATAAATTGATTATCTTGATATATCTAGAAATCATTTTACTATTTAGAAAGATGTATTGATTTGAACTAAACAGTTTTTTCGATAAATCAAGATAAACAATTTACTTTGAAATGTTCAGTTTTTAATGAAAGATTGATTAAGAATAGATTTAGCGAAAATATTATATTGAAATATTGGAATCGTTTTATGATTAACCACCAAACATGTTGTTTGATGGATATCGATGGTCTAAAATAAAAACACGTTAAATAATCAAATACGACTTTTTTTATTTTAAAAAGATTGATTTTTGAATATTTCACACATATTAAAAAATAATAAATATGTTACTTTTTTTATATTGAACAATTTCTATACTAATCCAACAATTCAAACATTCTCAATTAATATTTTTTTGAAGTTTACAATTTACTAACATTAACTAACAAAAATATATTTAAAAATATAGAAAACCAATATTTTATAAACAAGAAAAATAAATATATAAAATCAGTCTTCCTAAAACAAACGGAGCATCATATTGAAATATTCGAATAGCATTAATACAATTTTAAGAGTTAAGAAAATTAAATATGTTTATGGGTATCAACATTCTAAAATAAGAACACTTTTTTGTGCAGGATAAGATTTTTTTACATTCGATCAACAAAAATGAAGAAGAAAAGAATAAGATAAGGTGGAGTATTATTATACTTATAAATGTATTATATAAACATGTTACACTTGGAAATTTTTAATTGGTGCAGCTTCATTAATCATTATATTTTGTATCCAATGCGAAGCCGTCACGAGCGTCCAAAAAGTTAAGTGCAGTCACGTTCAAAGAGACTATTTCCCAAAAATAAGTAATTTATCGTTTTTTTGCCCATCTAAAGTCATGTCAATTTTTTTTCTTTTCTTGGTAATAGCCAAAAGAAGATGAATCGAGGGGACGTAAAAGGTTGCATACTTGCGTCAACTGTTTTTGACGTCGGTAAGTTAAGCAAATCGTTTTTTTTTTTTTTGATAACCACCTTTCCGTTCTATATTTAATCATGTAATTTTTATCGAATAATACTTAATATCCTACAAATATTTAATAACGTATAAGTTCTTTGGGAGAGTTTGATTTTAAATCAATATAACAACTACAATATTCGGTTCATATAACGAAAAATGCGATGTAGGAAAGTAATGAAGAGATAGTGGCATAACTACCACTAAATTCGATATAGCAAAATATGCGGTGGTCAACCATGATTAATTAAAATCATTTCGGGAGAACTCGAATCTTAATATGGATCCATTAACAAACCTTCGACCATTGAACCAACATAATTTTTTTTTTGTTTTTTTTTCTTTGGGTACTTTCTTTACAAAAACTACACAAATACTTAGCAAATCGGCCAGTCACAGAGTACTTTCCTATCAAAAACTACGCAATTTAACAAAACGAGTTTGGCCGACATACTTTTTGGGTTTAAACCACACCAGTCACAGAGTTTTACTCAATTTCTCTCGTATTTAAAGTTTATATGTGGTGATAAGAAGCAGATAGAGGAAGAAAAGCGAGAAGAATCACTATCAGAAATCGAATATATAATTAAAAAAATAAATTATCTGTTTGTAAGATTGATAAAGACAGTGATTGCAATTTGATTGGGAAAGATCGGGTTTTTCACATAATTGATATTTGTTCTTTTTTTTTTACATATTTTATTTGTTACAGTTATTTTTTATTTTATTTTGTATGGGGGGAGGGGTGAGCTGGAGAACTTTTAAATGAATATTGAAGTATTTATTTGTTTTGATAATTATATTATGTAGTATTTTCTATAATTCTTTGAATCGATTTAAATTAAAACATTAAATTATATGTTTGTAAAAAAAAAAAAAATCTTAATATCTTTTAAGGAAAACATCTAATAAAATGGAACACGAGTAGTAATTTAGTTTGAGATGCCAAAACCAACAAGTAACTCAAGAGACACCAAAAGTGTAAACTGTAAAGTATATAAAGAGGATTAAGAATTTTTGATTAGTTATTGATATAATATAAGCAAAATGGACATTTAATTAAGACGAAGAAGTAGCGTCACAATCCAACGACAATCAATAGTGGTTCAGTGGTTCTTGAGGAGCCATTTCGGTTTTTACTAATGAGAAAAGTGGATTATAAATCATCTAAGTTAGTGTTAGGTAGTCGGTACTAATGATAAACTTCTTAATATACAGAGATAACTAGTATTATATCTTTTACAATTCATTTTTCTTCTTTTCTGATCATGATCTTTACAAATTAACTGTAAATAAAACCAACTAAGATAAAAAGGGTGGATATATGAATATACCATGTAAGTTGTAAGTTGTAACCATGCTTTCCAGTTCTATACGGCATTTACCCAGTTAGGTCAAAAGATACACATTTATAGATCCTTATGACTTTAGTTCGAATCGTTGCGTTACATTAATAATATTCACAGCATAATTTAAATTTGAAATTTTTGAACATCAATATAATATCAAAACAGTGAGTATTACAACAATTTTTATTTTTTTCAAGAAGATTTCGTTTTAGAGCATATTTTATGTGTGCTTCTTGATAAACTAGCCTATTGTTGAACATAAAAAAAATTGATTCATCTATTCCAATGGGCCAATTAAGCAGGCCTGTAAGTACTGTCCTGACCCATTAGTTCTTCCAACACAGATTTCATCAACAAGTCTGAGGATTCTTGATGCAAAGTCTTGTGAATTGTGATGTTTTTTCTTTTCTTTCTAAGCTTATCAGCGAGTGCGATTCACCCGTGATTGAGTTGGGTGATTATAATACTCTTAGCATATAAATCTTGCAGATATTTTATATTCATTTTCATGAAAAGTGAAATGAAGACACTTCACAGGTTTATCCTTTTTTTTTTTTTGAGCAACTAGGCTATCTATTGTGACCATTTGGCGTTTCTCTTTCACACTTTCACATGCTCTGTACTCAAAAAAGTTTTTACTAGATTTTTTTCTTCCTTTTTAGATTTTTACTCCACAAGCAAAGAAGTGATAGCAAAAAAAAAAAAAAAAAAAAACACACACAATCCTACACAAGTCAACTCACCAAACAAACACAATTGTTACAAGCAAGCATGAAACTAAGCCAGTCAAAACGAATCCGAATGATTCAGTGTATATGTTCCTTCTTCTTTTACTTTGTGGGTTTCATTCTCTGGTAATGACATTCTTTGTTCTACCACAACACATCAAAATCTAAAGGTTTTTACATATATATGTTTTGTCTCGTTGTGTGGAGATTAAGGAAAGAACCAGACCTTGATGAAGATTGAAAGAACCATTTGCAGACCAAATGCTGCAGCCACTACAACCGTCAGATCATTGTTCGTCTCCAGGTAAGACCGAAGATTCAGGGCAACAAAGCACGATGATGCGCTACCAGCTAAGAGTATAATCACCCATCTCAGAAACTCCACTGGAATAAGCAATGGAAGCTGCAAAAACAACCCTGATCGTTAAAATGTTTAAACAGCATGTAACGTATCAATAAAAGTGATAACATTCATTTTAGGTTGATTTTGTTCATTGAAAGCTAAGTACATGCAGAAGTTACTGGAGATACTTACAGAAGTTGGAATGAAAATGAAGAGAGAGTATCCCCAGAGGCACCAGAATCTTAGAAGATCAGCTTTGGACCCCATATACTTGAGTGAGAAATAAAATGCCAGAGGCACAATTATTGCATACCCATAGATTATAGATGCTGCCAAATTCATATAGTTCACATCAAAGATCCAAGGAGCATCACTGCTGGTTCGTTTCTTCACCAGATACGTGGCACAATTTCCGAGAGAAGCAAGCACAAACACAAGCGTAGTGCAGATCCAGACAAGTCCATACCTAATAGAGCGAAGAAATGGACACACGAGTCATTAATCTAGAAAAGTTTGCTAAATGCCTAGCTTTTAGCAAGTCTTTAAAGGATAACACGTTTTGCTACTTGAATATATCCACATGTTCTGATGCTTTCCATTCATTTTTCCAAGAGACAATAATTTTTTTCAATCTGTCGCTTTACTGATTCCTGAGAATCCATGATATAATGACACTACACAGGGGGCACAAATTTAGTCTTTACTCAATCAGGACTGTCTTCAACTGCCTCGAAGCCTGACCAGATAAATCCTATTGTCAGATCTTAGGTTTCCTATGCCAGAAGATGACACTATATCAACCTTACCGCGATCTACTGGAGACTACGTTACAGACTATGAAGCCTTAAACTTAATGTGAGGAACTGTTTTAACAAGAGATAGCTACCAGATAGCAAATGGAAAACTAGATCAGGATGCAGGCTTATATCTCAATATCAGCTCCAGAAGAATATTCAAGTAGCATAAACTATAGTTACCCAAAAACCTAACCAAGAGAAAAGAAAAAGAGTAAAGCAGGAAGATCTCTCACGCTAAAGATCCAGCTCTTTCCTGGTTTGAAAATCTGAAACTATGGTCTTAATCGTCAAATAACGATAGCTCTATTGGCAATCTCTGCTCCAGTAGAACTACTAACCTAACGCTGGCAACGAAAAGCCTTCCTAAACCTATGGCATATCAAACTCATTTCTCTGACCTATCACAGCTGGAATGTGTTTTCGGAAAGAATGCAGAAGATAACACTTAACATGGTAACAAATTAAAAGCCTGGCTGAGCAGTTGTCTGATTTAAAAAATCTCAATAAGAGATGCCAAAGAACTATCGCAGAGCAATCACAATCACTAAAAAGAGTCAAGGGGAAAAGGCATTGAAGGCTTACAAATCAGGGTTTGCATCAATCTTGTTGAAAAAATCTCCACTAGTGGGATATAACGAGCTCATCAATCTGTTAACAACAACGTCTGTGTCCACGTCGAAGTATTGAGTATATGAGTAGACGTTAAAAAAGCCCTGCCAGTTGTTTGATGGCTGTTGTTCAGGTCCTTCTAGAGGTGGTAGATAAATAAATTATCATTTAGGACAGAACAAGGTGAAAAAAAAGATATGTAAGGATCGTACAATTAACATGCATAAGTTCGAAGTTAGACTAATCTAAATTTGCAGATTAAAAAAAATGTACTAAAGAAGAAGCCAAAAGGAGTATATATATATATATATATATATATATACCATTTGGGGTCTCAAGAGTTTGATAACCCTTTGCATTGTTTCCTCGATTTGGTGGAAATATTTGCATGTTTGCAGAAGGGCCTGCAATAATGAAGTAACACAAGCAACACTTAAGAGCCATTTGCACAATGGTCGTTAAAAGTAGAGATAGCAAAAAAAAGAGCATACCTTCATTTACGCTTGTTGTAGGTACATTTGTGCTTCTCTTGTCGTCGCTGATCACAGCCTTACCAAATAAAGAAACACAGATATTATTAGATATAATAAATACATTCACTCGAAACATGTAACTTAGCAGCAGTTTAATCCAATTATATTTTTTCATAAATGAAGCAACGATTCAAAAGAGAAGGAATACGAACAAGTGATATAAGAATATTCTTTAGTTATTCCCGCGTGTGTGAGGATTTTATACATCATCATGAACGGGGAAGAAAAGACAACAAATCTGAAAATTTTCAAATTTCTACTAGTTTCTGTAATATAAAACCCGCGAAAGATTCAAACTTGGAAAATACTTGAGACAGAACACAAATACGCAAGAAAAAAACGACGACATGCATCAAAAACGTTAAATTTCCTTCACACAAAAGATCTCACAAAAACTTAATCAAAGAGTTTATTAATGGTAAAATCACAGAATAAATTGTTGGATTATAGACTTACAGGAACTGAACCAAGCAAATGGCTTGTCTGAAGATTAGCGAATGACTCATCCATTGAATCGATCAAAGAGAATAGAATATCAAAAGGCGAAGCTTAGTGATCGAAGAGAGATTCTTATCTCATTCAGAAAACAATAAGATCGGAAAAAAAAGGAAAAAGATCGTCCCTTTCTCTGAATTTCTAAGGTTTCTGGGTTTTCTTCTCCTCCGTCGTCGTGGAAGCAAAATTGGGAAAAGAAGACGACAGAAAAGGATCCACGCGCTTTCTTAGCAAAGAAGATACACGCGCCATTCACTTTCTTACACGTGACTGGGCCATACCAATCACAAGATTCACACAACTTCAATCGGTTACGGGCCTTACGGCCCATATTAGTTTTTTGACCCGACTCAAACCGAATTGAACCACCCGACCCGGCTCGTTTTAGGAGCGTTGCGAGAAATTTCGCAGTACAGTGTTTTTTCCTCTTTGTCTTCCCTCCCGAGAAAGCTTAATGGAGCCCTAGACTGGTTTTATCACTCACTCGCCAACAACACCAACCACGCTCTCTGTTTAACTCCGTTTCTTCTTAGTTTCTTCGCCGGAGAAGATGGATATGAATGAAATCAATGGTTCTGCCTCCGCCGCGATATTGATATCTCTTCCTACGCAGCCAAATTACAGTAGCAAGCCTGTTCAGGTTTTGATTTTTCTTTCTTTCGTATTTACTTAAATCGTTGAGCTCAGGTCTTGTGATATTCATGCTCTTAGCTTTTAGCCTCTTTAATCTTCTTGGTTGTTGCTTCAGCTTAAGTGGGTTCTTGCAGAGCCTGAGTTAATTACGAGTTTATTGCTTGTTACGCTGTTCCTGTGGTTTTGTAAATCGTCTATAGCCCTTTGATATATCTGTTCACAGGCATTGTTTGTTTCTGAGTGTAAAGCCTTTCAATTTATAACACTGTTGAAGCATTTGAATCATTCTACCAGTTTTGTGTTCAAATTAAGTTTAGCTACGTCTTATTCTAGGGGCTTAACTTCGATTTCTAGAGCACAATATAGCATAAAGAAGCTGATTGGCAGCAATTTTCATTTTATTTTGCTGTTGATTATCAACTTGCAGTCTTAGGGTATTTGATAGGGTCTAATTGCTGTTGCCTGTTAAGTCATTTTAGTCCTATTTCAAGTGAACAGTTAAGAGGAACACTGGTTGGCTAGGTTAATCAGTAGTGCACGGAGGAAGATTGAACTGAATGTTCAGTATTGGTGTTTTCTTTGTTGTAAGTCTATTCCCTGTTTATTACAGGAGGCGTTAAGACATTTGGCATCTATCAACCTCAGAGAATTGTGTAATGAGGCGAAGATTGAGCGCTGTCGTGCAACCAGAGACTTGACAAGCTGTGGACGATTTGTGCATTATGTGTTAAACCCATGTGGGCATGCCTCCTTGTGCACAGAGTGTTGCAAGAGGTGTGACGTTTGTCCTATCTGTAGAAGTCCACTACCAATAAATGGAGACAAGCTCCGGCTTCGTCTCTACTATGAGTGTGTTGAAGCTGGTCTAATTTCCCGAACACATGAAGAGGCGTCACAGGATTTGGATGAGGATGAACATCAATTGGCAGCTGATGTTCTTCGCCTTTATTCTCTGTTTGATGTTGCCATGAACAACAATTTGATATCTGTGGTCTGCCATTGTATCCTTTTGTTGCATTTATGCTCGCTGTCAAGATATATGCATTTAGTCTTTAGTTTCCTGTCTGATATTCCATGCATCTCTTAAATATTTGAATGCATGTGTTCTCATTTACAGCTGTGACAACAAATCTCCACATGAAAAGGCATGTGCAATTAGAACTGTGTCTGTATGAGGAATTATGTGCTGATAGGTTCATGTTATTTTAGGTAGTTTTTGTCCCCTGCTTCCCTCCCTGATGGGAAAAAGTGCATAGCGTTTTGTCATTCTCTAAGATGTATTTTACGATCGATGATAATTGCCATCTCCTTGACAGAAAATGAATAGATATCACCAATGTATGTATGGATGAAACAGCTGTATCTAGTGACCCGGTCATTGCTTTCTTGCTGGATGAAGTTGTTGTCAAAGATTGGGTCAAGCGTACATTCAAGAGCATCTTAGCTGAGCTTCAAGAAATCTGTATCCTTTTAGCTGTTAGAATTTTTAAGTTTCTTAAGCCAGTATATGTGTGCACCTTTTATCTGTCTATCTTTAATATTGGTTCTCAGATAGTCTTGAAACAAAAGAGATGCAAGTGTGGTTAGATAAACTCGTAAAGTATTCGAAACAGGTGGCTGGCATATGTAGTGTGCTTGAAGTTATGGAATCAGCCTTTAAGGGTTCTGTTTCACCTCAGCTTCAAGACGTGCAGAAGCTTAGGGAGAACATTGGAAAAACAAAGCAGGTTAGCTAAGATTTTACTCCATTTATATCCAAACAGCTTTGCAAAATTTTGCTTTAATAACTCTTTGTACATCCTGAGAAACATCCGTTGTACATTGAAGTTTCATGTGAGCATAGTGTTTAGTTTGTCTCTGTCACTAGAATGGGTTACTTGTTTTGTATACGGCTTGCAAGAAAGTTAGTACTGCAAAAGCTTGACATTTAGATGTATGAAAGACTCGATAATGGTCATGCATTGGATATTGAGGATTATTTCCCTGCTTCTTGGGCTTTATGTTCATTTTCTTCTTATGTCATTAGCATACCAGTGAATGTTTTTGAGTTAAATTTTAACCCTATCTATAATGACATGTGAAATGATATTCAGGGATAACCATATGGCTCCTGACGAGAGAGTGTTTTAACTAAATCAGTTCTTTAGTTATCGGTGCTAGATCACCAAGCTTATGGTGTTGCTTAACCTGTTGTTGTTTGTGATTTTGATTTCAGCATCTGGACATAATGGTCTGGTGCATAAGACACGGATATCTGGAGGATGTGAAGTCTCGATATTCTAATTTCACGTCGTGGAATACTCTTGTACGTGAAAGGAAATCAAATGCAGTTAAACGTGAATGGCCTGATGCCGTAGACCAGTCTTCAGATGGTAATGTACAGGGTGCTTCCCTCTTTATTGAGGATGCTTTAGAGAATCTTGAGAGAGAGCCAGAGTACAGTCAAGAAATAGGGGCAGACCTAGAAGTTGGATGTTTGCAGAAGGATGAAAGAGCATTTCTTAGGTCCAAAATAGAGGGAACTTCAGGATCTTATCCATTTGAGAATCTCAGAACTGCTGCTGACATACTCTTTTTACATGGCAGTTCAGATTTGGTTGTTGCGAAGCAAGCAATTGTATCCTTTTATCATTGCCTGCCTTTAACATTACATTATACTTTATTTATAGTGAATACTGAAAGTCAGGAAACCTCCCATCTTTATCCTCTTCGCTGGTTTCCTTAACCAGGAGATAGTTTCTTTACTACATGTTTGATCGGCATTGGACTACTCCTGAAAAATATTGGAAGCACATTATAGATGATTTTGCTGCTACCTTTGGCATAACCAGGCATTCATTGCTGGAGTCTTTTGTATTTTATCTTCTCGATGATCACTCAGAGGAAGCACTCCAGGTACCGTTTGGCATTCCCCAGGAAAACACATAAAACTATGTATTCTTGTGCATGTTTTACGATTCTTCCCGAAATATACATATGATAAACTATACATTTATTTACTGGTGTAGCTTACAAACTTTCCATATTATATTTCAGGAAGCTTGTAGGATTCTTCCTGAAATATGTGGTCCAGAAACCTACCCAAAGGTTGTACAAGTCCTGTTAGAAAGGGAAAACTCTGAAACAGCTCTTATGGTTTTGCGTTGGTCCGGTCGTGATGGTGTATCAGAATTGGTTTCAATTGGTGAAGCTGTCACAGCTGTTCGTGTGAGAGTGGAATGTGGTCTTTTGAGTGAAGCATTCACATACCAAAGGACACTCTGCTTGAAAGTAAAGGAAAATAAATTGAAATATGGAGCTGTGAAACATGTGTCTGACGATCTAGACAGCTGGAGTTGGACGGAATGGATGGTGATACTTGTCAATGAATTCTGCTGTCTTTCTATTAGGAGAAACTTGGTTGATCGAATCATCGAGTTACCGTGGAACCCAGATGAGGAGAAATATCTACACAGATGCTTATTAGATTCTGCGACCGATGACCCCTCATCAGCAGTGGGTAGTCTTTTAGTTGTCTTTTATCTTCAGGTAAGTAATTATATTTTCATGCTTAAGCAACTTCACTTTAACAACATGGGCTGAGAATGGTTTTTCAGCAGGGGATTAGCTTTAGAAACAGTCAACTACATCTTTCATTTGGGATAAGATGAAAGTTTGTGTTTGCTGCCTGAGCTTCAATAATCATAATTCGAGCTTGGTGTAGTCAAACTGCGTCACTATAAACTCTGCTTATTCTCTGGAAAATTCTTCTTTTGTATATGGTTGGGTAATTGTTCTGTCTTTGACTGTATTCTACTGGTTGTTCACATTTCTGCAGCGCTACCGTTACATCCAGGCATACCAAGTCGATCTTAGGCTCCAGAAAATTGAAGAGGCTTTCATATCTGACAATCGAATTGGAGAAGAAGTTATGTCCAGAATGCAAGCACAGAGTCATTGGAGAAAAGAGTTAGTTGTAAGTATTCCATCCTTTCCATGTACAAGTGGATCCTTCCCTTTTTCCTTGTTAAAGGCTACATCCTCAAACTTTCACCTTCTTGTGTTTTAGTGCTTAGTAGCCTTTTGATGCTTGCAGGATTGTCTAGTATTTCTCAATCTTGAATGTTCTATGTATGTGCCATAATACTTGATATCGGCTATTTCAAGTTGACATTGAAACCCTCGTGTGTCTCTATTTGCTTTGAAATAGGATAAAGCCATAGATATACTTCCAGTGATTCAGCAGCAGCAAGTTAGATCTGGACAATTTTCTGAGATGGAAGATACCTCTGAAAGTGCTTCTCAAGCAGCAAGAAACTCTGATCTTCCCGATGCACCTGAGATGATTACATCTTCAGTTCCCTTTGCTACTACTTCAGTATTCCTCCAACGGGCTAACGATAATAGCACCAGAGAGCCAGTGGCTAATAATGGGAGTCCTTTTCAACCCAGTCATTTGATAGGAAATGCCTCCCCTGATATTTCCTATGGAAGGTTATTTACAAGCTCAAATAGAGGACAAAAGAGTGAAGTTAGAAGTGTAACCAAGACACTGAAATTTGGTGACATATCAACTCCGTTCAAAGATCTTAATAGAGCTCGTAGTAACAGCCAGCTCAAAGGAAAAATGACTGAAGAAACCTCTCCAGATACAAATGTTGATAGATTCATGGAGAATAATATGAGCTCTCCTTATCTCCGTCGAGTCACAGCTAACAATCCTGTAACAGTGAAACCTAGCAGCAACCATCTCAATGGATCTGCACATAAACTGGAATCTACCTTTTTTGGCACAAGGATGGAACCAGACAAAGAGCTCGCATCCCATAACTTTGTCGATTTGGATGATCCAATGGACATGTTTTCAAGGTACATTTCCTCTCTTTTTTTTATCTCGTAGCCTTTTCTTTTTTCTGCTTGAATCGTACCACTGAAGTAAAGGACACTGGCTGAGTCTCTTCACCTACCCCTCCCCCTTTATCTCATCTTTACTTAGGGATAGGCATTTGGTTTTTTGGTTTAGTCTTTTCGGTATTGGAAGTGTACCCCAAACTAGAACCGAGATATTTCTCCATTTAGGTTGGGCTTCATATCAATTATGAGTATCATGAATTGGATATCAATGATGAGTATTATGAATTGCAGCTTGAAGGACAACAATGGCTTGGCCACTGAGAGCAGAAATAACAGTGGCGGATTGAGGTGGCGGTCAGATGAAACAAGCGATGAGGAAGATGAACCGAATTTGGGCATGGAACCGACTAGTTTTGGTTCCATGCCGGTTAAGGGAAGGAGGAGACGTAGATTCGCTGCAAGATGAAATGAAATAAACACTCAAAAAGACTTCATCAATTGTGTGAAGCATAGAGACAGAGAGAGAGAGAGAGAGATCAGAACAAGTGGTGTAAAGAGGGAGAGATGGTACAGTGAGCTTTGTTCCCTTGATTATTTTTGTGCCTGGGAGAAAAATGATTTTGAAAGTATGTTTTACTTCTTTTTAGACATTCTTTTTGGATATTATTTTGATGAGTGGAATGAAATGATGAGTCATGTTTAATTTTTACATTGGTGTAAGTTGCAATGTTGAATCGTCGTTATTCATAGTTTCATACATTGAAGTTAAATAAATATTTTTTGTTTTCACTGATCCTTTAACTGCCGATGACAAAATACTCTTGTGTGAGGTTCGACTGATCGCTTTTCTAGACATTTGAATAACAACAATTTTTTTAGTTAAAAAAAAATATTTCGGCCATTTTTTTTTGTTAGATTTGAAGTTTTTATTGTATAGAAAATTGTCCTATTTTATTTGGTTTAATGTTATTATTTTATTTTCCAAATTTAATTTTTACCAATTACCAAAACTAATAAATGGAAAAATTTACCCGTCAAGGCATACATTCTTCCAAGTTTATGATATAAATAGGGTTTAGAAGGAGAAAAGAAAAGGGTTTCTTCAAACCTTTCCTTCACTCTTTTGTTCCGACGCTAAATTAGTCGAGAAGGTAAACCCTAAACCTCAATCTTCTGATAAACACCACCAATGATCCATATATGTCTGGATAATCTCATATTAGGTTTTGATGTGCCTTAATTCCGCAGGTGTTGTTGGATCCTTATCATGGCGACTCGTAAGTTTCCCTTGCTTTAGCTTTATACGATGATGCTTTCTTTTAAGTTGCTTGTCGGGTTTTTATTTTTCTTTTTTTTTGTCATGCAGGTCTTCAGTATGATAATAATAATTGCGAAATTGGTGTATTTTCCAAACTCACAAATGCTTATTGCCTCGTTTCCGCAACATCTTCCTCAGCAAACTTCTTCACGTATGTACTCTTGACATGATCTAATTAAGTTTTCATGGGTTTGGTTTATATCACTTCTAAAATGTTTAATTTCTTTGTAGTGGTTTTGAGTCGAAGTTAAAAGGTGTTATCCCCATTGTTACGACATCCATAGGAGGATCTGGGACTATTGGTAGTTTATGTGTTGGAAACAAAAACGGACTTCTTTTGTCTCACACCATTACAGACCAAGGTTCTTGATTTCCCACAATTACAAGTTGTAGTTTTGTAATGATTTTATTTCTTCTAATTAATTATTTTATAATTATGTGAATAGAGCTTCGACATTTGAGAGATAGTTTGCCTGATGAAGTTATAGTTCAACGAATTGAGGAACCTTTGTGTGCACTTGGAAACGCCATAACTTGCAATGACCATGTCTCGCTAACGCATCCAAAGCTCGAGAAAGAAACTGAAGAGATAATAAGCGATGTTCTTGGTGTTGAAGTTTTCCCGCAAACCATTGCTAATAATGAACTTGTGGGAAGTTACTGTGTTTTGTCCAATATAGGTGGAATGGTAAGTAGATTAAATAATATACACACCCGTTCGATTGTTTATTTGTGTTTGCTTTTGCTTTTACTTGCCTTTGCATGTTATACTTGTGTTTACTTGTAAGTTGATTGATTGTTTACTTATGATGTTTCTCATTTAGGTTCCTCCGGAGACCAAAATGGAAGAAATGGATGAACTAGCTAATCTTCTTCAGGTTCCTTTGGTTGCTGGAACCGTGAACCGTGGCAGCCAAGTTATATCTGCGGGTTTGATTGTGAACGACTGGACTGCTTTCTGTGGGTCTGACACAACTGCTATAGAGCTATCTGTTGTTAACAGCATCTTCAAATTCAAAAGCCAATCCCAGCCCGATTCTGTGGTTGGTGAAATGAGGAAGTCTTTGATCGATACCTATGTTTAAACCTTGCTTGCTTGCTTTTTTTCTTGCACTTTATCAAGTGCTTATGCCTAAATGTGTTTCAAGAATTAGCTGCTCTTTAAGACTCAAGTGTTTAGTAGCAATTTCTTATTGTTTCACTTTCAGATATTGGAATTAAATTGATTTATTTGTTATCATGATCATTCATTAGCAATTCTTGGTGTTTTTTTTTCCTTTGGAAATAAAGCCTTTTTTTGGTTATTAGTATTCAATAATTGTTCTTATAAAACCTCCAAACAACAAATCTCCCCTTTCAAAATCCAAAGGGAGGTAAAGTCTGTCCTGAGATTCTATACAAAGTTATAGCAAACCCTGTGTGATCCATCCAATCCATATCAAGATCATATAGCAAGATAACAAATACCATATTAAATTTTTTGAAAGTCATTGATAAAATCACAGAGGAAAAGTTCCAGTGAAGTGGATATGATCGAGTGTGCGACGCAGACCATACTTACAAACCGCTGCATTTGCTGCTCTGAAACCTCCTCCATAAGCTGGAGATGCATCATGAGCTATCTGATGCTTAAAGAACTCTCCAAGTTTCTTCTCGACGTTTGATTTCCCTCCTTTCTTGTTTGAAGAGGATGATGATGAAGACGTGGCAGATGATGTTGAGGGCAAGTTTCTTGAACTAGGATCTGAGAGAACTTCAGATTCAAGCCACATGTAAGAGAGGACTTGGCAGATTCCTTCCTCTACCTCAGAGTTTAGGTTCCTATACCCTAATAATGGAAACAAGAAATTAAGATTCTTTTCATGGGAACCATACCGAATCCATATCCAAATCGATTGATTAATTAATTTACAATTTTAAGTTTATTATAATATGATATTAGCCTATTAGGTAAATACTTATTTATTTATATTTAAAAGTGTTTTTTCTTTAATAAAAACTACAAAATCAAACCGAACCAAATCGAAATGCAAATGGTATAGAATGGGTTTTAGTTTCAACAAACCCGGACCGAAATAAAACCGTAAACCGAGTTTTCCTTTCTTCCAACGTTTCGTAATTTATAAGAAAAGAAACTGATGAAGATGTATAGTAAGTACCTTTGAGTCTTAGCCATCCGTGCATGAGCTCATGAGCAAGAATTGCTCCGGTTAGTAATCTTCATCCACGAAAGCCATAAGGTTAAAAGCCATTCGCTGTCATTTTTCTTGGCAATGTCAAAAAACGAATTTGAAAATTGAGTAACTAAATAAGTACCTTGGGAGGCCGTAAAGAACGAGAATCGCAGTGACTTCACATTTGCGTGTAAGCTTTTGATGCTGAGTTCTCATACCAACAAGACGGTGAGCGCCAAGTCTCGGTCTTCTAAGAACCTGTGTGAAGATTCAAAAAAAAAGATTTAAAAAAACAGAGCAAAATTACTGTTTAGAGTCAGAAAGCAAGTAATAAGTTTCCGACAAGGGTTGGAAAAGACTTACACTAGTAACTGTTTGTTCTTCAGACAAGCATAAACCTCTTGTCTCAGGCATGTGATGGTATCCCTGTGAAGAAAACACAGAGAATTAATACTAATTGTAATTTGAGAGAAAATCTTATAAAAATGTAAATCTATAATTAATAAGTAGAAATGTAAAAATATTACGTTTTTCTCTCCAACGATAGCATCATTGAGAGCTTCTCTTTGAACAAGAAGCATAGGAATCTGTTGATCAAGTTTCATGTACATTCCTTCGTAATAGTCTCTTATCGCGTGATAAAGTGGTTGACACTCTCCAGTATCGGTTATTGCAGTTTCCATACATTCTAAACATAAACTTCTCCCATCTTCTAACGTGTAATATCTCACATCCCATGACTTCATGATCACAATATAGACAAAAAAAAAATACAATTGATTTGTAAAAACAATACATATGGACTTATCAATAATTTAATTATTTGTATTCGATTACCTCCAAACGCTCGCAGCTACAACAACGAGCCGTTTTATCGTATTCGTGAGATGGACAATACTTTTGGTTCCAAAACGGATGGCATCGATACTCGATCAAGCCAGCATCATTAGTTGGGATCTAAGACAAAGATTATAAAATTAATCAAATCTATATATATATAATATATGATGCGCAAGAATATAATAAGGCGGTTGTATAGTTTACTTACAAAATGGTGACAAACTTCACATTTGGGATGAGTAAGCTCTTTGAAACAAAGCTTATGATAAGGTTTAGTTCCTGACAGAGAGAACTTGAATCAAGAGAGAAGACAAAACACACAACCTTAGTCACTTCAAAAGGACATTAACACAAAATTAAGAATATATATTACTGTGTAAGCGTGTATATATATACCTCATGCTCAGTGATAGGGTAACTACAAGAATGGCAACGGAAGCATTCAGGATGAAAGAATGTACCCATGCATCCTAGATAGTTCCCCAATCCAATGTCACGATTGCAACCGCCGCATATTATACTACAAAGCAAACAACGTTATACCAAAAGCGAGATTGAAAATAGCTCAGCAAAAAAATTTATTTCCTCTAAAATTTATCTTCAAATATCAAGTTTTTATTTACATAGTCACGGTAGAAAAATTTGAACCGAGGTTTATAAGGAAAATTCGTGACGTGGAGTTTCTATCGGTTAAACTAATATGCTACTAAAAAAACTCATTTTTAGTTTTACTTTTAATACTAAAAAAGTGTTTAGTATAAGAGAATGTGTTTTGTTGTACCTTTGTCTTCGTCTGCATTGATAGGAAGGTTCATAAGGTGGAATGAAAGATGATGGATTCAAGCCACCGTGAAAAGGCCTTGGAAAATCTCGATTGTTATCGGTAGACCAACCATGCCCTGCGCATTTATTTTATAATAAATTTTCAATCTCTTATGAGATAGAATGACGTTTTTAATGAACTTTGATTAGTCTAATTTAAGTTGAATTCTTTAGATATACCATGTGGGCGCTTCGTGTCGTCAGCTAGAGAAAGTGAAATTGCACGGTCGAGTTCTTCTTTGTCTCGTGCAGCTCTCGCCCGATCATCCTGATTTATTATTCATTAACATAACCATTCCCAAAATGTGATTAATGAGATGTACTGTACGTAGTTTTATGGTCGTATTTGTAGTACTTGGACAGTGCTGCTCAATTATTCAAATAATTCGTTTGAAATGAGACCAGGACACAAAATCTTTTTTATAAAATCATTTTAGTAAACTTCAAAAAAATAAAAAACAGTAAAAATATTTTAGTAAAATTCCACCACCATAAATTTGTTTTTTTGATAAATCCACCACCAGACTTTTTATATATATCTTATCTTTTAAACTAATTATCATTAGTGCTGGCAAAAAAAAAAACTAATTGTCATTGGTAGTGCTTATCAAAATAGGCCACCTCAATCCAATCCAACTCTATCATCATGCATTGAGTTTTTTTTTTTCCTGGATTTTCTGCATTGAGTGTTTTGTATTTATTTATCTATTTCATGGATTAAAATTGAATTAATTATCTCACAAAAGGAATCTAATCCGCTTAATTCATGAAAATGAGTGGGAAATATCTCAACTCAACCTACTAATAAAGAGGTATTCCAGTACTCCTTATTGAAAAAAAACCTATAAACCTATTTCTACCTATTTTGTCATCCATAATAGTGGTCAATACCACATTGTCACATCATCTCAGTTTGAACATTAAAAAGCAAATGAGACTCATGACAATTATACATTATAAACAGACCAACTCATTCATGGATGTGACAATTTTACAGAATGTACGTACAAGACCCGTGATATTTTATTTCAAACAATACAAGTAAAAAAAGAAAACAGTAGTAATATTCGCATGTCTTATGTATATTGCTTTAATATGAATAATCACATGTCTATAGTATACGTGTAGATTAAAATAGAAATTTTTTTTTTATAAAAGAAGACATGTTAAGCCCTTTAAAAAAAAAATTGGGAAAAAAAGAGATGTTTAATATGAACTTGAGTAATTTAATAATTAAGAAAATAATTACCAAAGAGGAAGGAGGTAGAGGAAAGACCATATTCTCGTCTTCTTGAAATTGAGGAAGATGATGATTAGTGCGAGAACCACCACCACCACCATTAGAGCCACTCTTAAAAAGCTTACTCACCCATTTCATCAACTTCCATTTCTTCTCTCTGTATGTTGACGAAGATGACGACCCAACTTCCCCTGTAGTTACCAAAACGTTATGTTATACTCTTTCAATATTAAGTCTAAAACGATAAATTTTGGAAACACTTTGCATGGGCGATTTGGTCATTTGGTATTCAGTTTAAATGTTTTATCCAAGGCGGGCATGCAAGAAACTCATTTTTATCAAACGGTACTAAACCTATAAAGAATGGACTTTGGAAAGAAAAAAACACGCACCAAAGATACAAGGATTAGAGATATGGCTGACACGAGCAATACCATAGGAAGAAGAAGGAGAAGAAGAAGAGGAAGAGGAAGAAGAATCCATGAGGAGGAAAGAATGGCCCACACGTGTTTATATAAATGCTTGAAAACGTGTGAGTGAAGGGAAAAAGACGGCCAGAGAGAGAAGCAAAGAAAAGATCAGGAGAAGGAGGAAGAAGAAGAAAGAGGAGAGAAGAAGAAGAAGAAGTTATAAGTCATTAATTGTTATTAGAGAATAATAACATATATGAAAAGAGAACAAAGAAATAAGAGAATCTTTGCAGAAGAGATCGGGCAAAAAAAAAAATTAAAAGAAAAGAGAAAAGGAAGAGATGCTTAGCTTCTGAAAGGAAAGGAAAGGAAAGGAACAGAGAGAAAGAGATTTTAAGAGAATATTTATAATTTTTTGCTGAGGCGGAGAATCCCTCAAACAACGGTGTGGGGAGGAGGATGATAGTTGAAACCTTTTAAAGCTTCTCTCTTCTTTTTTTTTTTTTTTTTAATAAATTTTTATCCTTTTTCTTTGTTGGTGAGAAATACCAAAAAGTGAGAATTGTTAA
>CM051374.1:20721524-20821524 GCA_028015245.1 Cardamine occulta
CGAAAGTAAAATAAAATTCTTCTTTTTGGGTTTTTGATGGAGACGCTCGTCCCGTCGGCTCTTAGTTTAAACTTTGGTTTTGTTTGACTTTTTAAAAATCTTTATGGTATAACAAAAAGTGTAGTGAAACCATTTGAAAAAATGACTTGATACATGTGAGCTTTAGTTCTTTGAATTAGTCTCCATTTAGATTTAGATTTTGGTTTAGTCTCATTAACAAAATCGATGACACTTAAACAAATCACTAGACTACATGTTTTGGTATACTGTATATTTGATGTTTTTAAATGCATTTGATAATTTATTTACTTTAAATTCAAATATCCGAGTCATGGATCCATTATTTAACATAATTCTTACGTTAATAAGCGGGTCTACTCTTAATACAGGATAAAGATGCGCTTTTGCAACTTTACCACAGAAACAACTTTATAAAGGCAATTAAGCTTTTGTGTAGTAATAGAAACGGCAGAGAAATTATAATAATATAGTTTGAGGCATCAATCTATAGGAAGTTCGTGACCGGTGCTGACGCAACAAAGGTGAAAGAGGCTTCGAAGTGGAATCAGACACCTAATTTTTACAGAACAAAAGCCTTTACCTATTGTTATTTTTCTGATTAAAATTAGTGTTTTGGGTTAAAGACAGCATCAGATCAAATCTAGCTTTTTCCTGGAACAGTTTCCACCTTGAGATGAGATCTGACCATTTCTTTATCAACTTGCTAAAGTCGATCTCTGTATGGACGATCCATAACTTAATTTCATTGATCGGTTGCTTATTTCTTCAAAGATCTCATATAAATATAATACCTATATTATCCTTTTTCTCAAGATATATAGTTTATCTTAAGTATATATTCCCCATGATATTGAACTATTTTCTATCAGCAAAATTGTCAAATACATAATTGTTCTATTACATCATCATTAGATTCATCAGTTAATTTTCTAATTTTCAAAAATGTGTTTATTATAGTTCAACACGAATTTATTGATCAAACAGAAAACTGAAAAGAATGTTGATATATTCTTCACAGATTTTGTTTTTAATATGTTTCAGATTGGATTGTTGGACAAATTAAACTCAAATTATTTATTCGAGAAAAATCTAAAACATAATATGATGGTGAAGAAAGAATTAATGTTGATTTGTGAGACTGCTTCATTTATTTTTGAAAAAATGAAACTCTTTCGCTTTCTTATTTGTATGTATTTTGAACTTTTAACTTAATTTAAACTTTTCTATCCATGGATCAAGTTGTTTAACATGTTATAAACTTATAATTATTGAAACGAAATAAAGCATATAAATATATAGCAGAAAACGTGAGACTATTGGCGGAGCTTGAGTAGCCGATGCAAAATCCACGATCCACAGCATTTTCTTTAATCACCATAAATCCAAGAATTTACTTTATTTTATCATGATACATCTTATCCAAGTTATTCAAAATCGGTAACTTTCTATCTGTAAAGATTTTTGGTTAAAAAAGCCTTAAGATGTGAAACGTTGGAGTTGAGTTGGAAAAAATGAATCAAACCTTTAAGATATTCACTCACCCCAAAAAAGAACTTTATGATCGAAAAGAAAAGAAAAGAGACATTAAAACTGTTTGCAATTTGCATGGATGAATTATTTCAGTCTCAGACCTCAACGTACGAGTCATTCCGACCCAAACTCAGCCCAAAAAAATTTCATTTTCCTAACTCAAAACTAAATGCAAATGATTGAATTGACTCATGTTTCTTATATACGATTTAAGGTCTTATCTCATTTTTGATATATAACTTCTAATAAACTCCTTCGAAATTAAGATTATCCTGTTCTTTATCACACTAAATTTCACTTTTAAATGAAAATGAGAAAATATGTGAACAATAACCAAAATTTGGTTACCACATTATTGGACTAAATAAACACGGCCCATTATCAATTAAGCCGAAGCCTTTTTAGGGACTATTAAAAACGACGTCGTATTCTTATTCCCCAGTTTTCTTCTTATCACAGTCTCTTAGTTTTTCTCATTTCAAAGGTTTTTTAATTTGTTAGCTGTTTGTTAATTCGTCTCCATCTCTCTTTGCCGATAATACTTTCTCTATTTTTCTCAAAAATAATGTAATTTTATCATCAAAACTTTTAAAAAAGAAAGCTCGTAAGCCTTTGCGCGTAATTTCTTATTTTTCCCTGATTGTTTTGCATTTGCTCTTTTTCGTTTTTTGGGGTCGAAAATTAGGGTTTTTTTTTCTTGGTGGTTGTGTTAATGACGACGACGCAAGGCCAACAGACGGCGATTGACACGGCGGTTCTGGATGATATCATAAGGCGACTCACGGAGGTTCGGTTAGTTAGACCAGGAAAGCAAGTCCAGCTCTCGGAAGCTGAGATCAAACAGCTCTGTACTACAGCTAGAGATATTTTCCTTCAGCAATCCAATTTGCTTGAGCTTGAGGCACCTATCAAAATCTGTGGTATGTATTATCTTCCGAATTTGATTTGAGGTCGTCTGAATTGACTTTTAGGTTTGATGTTTTCATAAGTGTGAACTTAGCTAGTGGGGTTTTAGGATAATATTGTTGACCTTTGTGATACTTTTTGGCCATGTTTGATTGATGTTTCTGAATCGACTAGAATCTGACTGAGAAATGTTTTGACTTTTTTTGTGTGGATAATGATTCAGTACTGAGCCAATTCTATGAAATTCTAGTCTTGTTCACATGAATTTACTTTGTTGCTATGAAGTTCTAGTATATTCTCCATGGAATTCACATTTGATTATGAAAATTAGTTTTGTTCAAGAGTGTTCTCTGATCATAGAATATGTTGATTTCTTGGAAGTTTTGGTCGATTTGAATCGATTAGCAATGTTTTGCTTTATGGTTATTCGAATCCTGTTCTATGAATCTCACTTGTGATTTGTGGTGTAATTGTCTTAAACCAGGTGATATACATGGGCAATATAGTGATTTGCTGAGGCTATTTGAGTATGGTGGCTTCCCTCCTAGTGCTAATTATCTATTTCTTGGGGACTATGTGGACAGAGGCAAACAGAGTCTTGAAACAATATGTCTCTTACTAGCTTACAAGATCAAGTACCCAGGGAACTTTTTTCTACTTAGGGGAAACCATGAATGTGCTTCTATCAATCGGATTTATGGATTTTATGATGAATGTAAAAGGAGGTTCAATGTGAGGGTATGGAAGGTTTTCACTGATTGTTTTAATTGCCTTCCTGTTGCCGCGCTTATAGATGACAAAATATTGTGCATGCATGGTGGACTTTCGCCGGATCTTAACCATTTGGATGAGATTAGAGGCTTGCCTCGTCCAACTATGATTCCTGACACTGGGTTACTCTGTGATTTGCTCTGGTCTGATCCTGGGAAAGATATTAAAGGATGGGGAATGAATGATAGAGGTGTTTCTTACACCTTTGGTCCAGATAAAGTCTCTGAGTTTCTTACGAAACATGATCTAGACCTTGTGTGTCGTGCCCATCAGGTAAATATTTGGATTTATGTCTCTCTCTCTCGTTTTGATTTTACTGCTTTTGTGATGTTAACTAGGAAGTTGAATGTATTTATGGCAGGTCGTGGAGGATGGTTATGAGTTCTTTGCTGATAGGCAACTCGTGACGGTGTTTTCAGCTCCTAACTACTGTGGTGAATTTGATAATGCTGGTGCAATGATGAGCGTGGACGAGAACCTTATGTGCTCGTTTCAGATTTTGAAGCCCGCGGAAAAGAAGACCAAATTCATGAGCTACAAAGATTTGATCCATTGAGGTTAGTTAATACTTAATAGTCTGTTCTTGGCAAAACCAAAACGTAACAAGTGAATGAAAACATTCTTATGCACTGATGTATTCATTTTATTTCTTACAAGTCAAGTACACATCTCTGTTAAAACATTATTTGTAATGGATTTTTCTGAGCTATTCTTTAACTTTCATGGTTCATTTTGGTTTTCCTTGTTTCGCAGATGGATTTGGTCTTACTCGAGAAATTGATTCAAAACAGTGAAGATTTGGCTTTAAAGTGTGTAGTGATAATGGTTATGAGAACTTGGAAAGGAGCAAAACCTTAGTCTTCTAATCTCTTTCTTCCCCAAATCCACATTCTGCTTCTTTTTTTCCATCTTCTTAAATGGGTTTTACATGATTTTCATCTACCTGTTGAAAGAACATAGTTGGTGTGTACATGCATGATCGTTTGTTGGATTTTAGGACACCAAATGAAATGGTTGATTGAAAAAAAAAAGTTTAGTAAGATGAGCTTTGTCTCTTAAGCGGCATGTACATGTGAACATAGTGTTAATTAATTAGCGTATATTGGACATCTTTAATTAACCAGCATCTAAATTACGAAAGAACAAACTCTTACACACGTTCATGTGTAGGAAAAGAAAATTCTAAGCTATTGAGATTATTAACCAAGAAATGTTCACTCGTCTTTGTTTCATTGTGTGTGAAGTGATATATGATCCGTTTGCTGGACTTTGGAAATAGAATAGAATATAATATAATAATTACAGGGAATGAAATTGATATGTTGTTCTTATTGTGGCGATTAGCTCGTGAAAGTAACTTTTGTTTTGTTGGAAACGGGAACCAAACCCACATGTATCCAATTAATTTCTTAGACATATATAATGTCATTATCATATCTCTGAATATGTTCGTATTCTTAGTCCATTTCCACATTTGACGTTAGACAACGTATCCTTTGATCAATGATCATAGTATCCTAGAAACATTTCCTCACAGTATTCTGACCATGTCATATTCTCCTATACTTCCCATTATACTAATTAGATGGAGAAGTTTGTAACACAGCTTAATTGAATTGTTATATTTTCTATTATATGCATATATATTGTTTAGGCCGTCGATTGTTTTAAATATTATATCTGTGTTTTACGTTTACATGAGGAAGATAGAAATAATATAAAGACAACTTTTAAAACAAAACAAAAAAATGTTTCTTGGAAAAGCTAGCCTTTATTATTGTTGTTAGACAATGTTGCCGTAGGCCAATGTTTACATTCTTACAAGTGAAACACGGCCATGCATACATACGTGCGTCAACTTTGACCGTCACGTTTTTTTTTAGTTGTTACTCGAATCAAATACGGTATACTCATGATTTATAGTAAAAAACAGAAATAATTTCATCTTGGACTTTCTCAAGAATCACAAAAAAAAAAACATGCAGCTTCATAATTGAGAATATGATTCTTTTAAATTGATTGATGAGCTTTTGCACGATAAAATGTTTCGATTTCAATCTTCTCCTCCAATATTCTTCTTCTTCAGTCCTTTTCTCTAGCTATAAATAGAGACATCAAGCATTAACGTTCACTGCAACAAAACTTAAGAATATTAGAGTAATATATTTATATATAACATTTTAAAGAATTCAAAATATTGTTCTAGTGTGTGAGTGAGGGATATGACAATAGTTTTTCATACCTTCCTTCTTCAACTGCTACTCTTCTTCTCAATCAAATATCATTTTGAATTTTACAACCGTGATGAGCACCAAATGTAACCAAACTTATCTTTGTAATTTTCAAAAGATCTTTGATGAAAGCACTGAAACAATTTGAGGTTTATACAGTTAAAAAAAAAAATTCACTATTTAAAATTTAATAGCAACAAAAATGGCAAATGCAACTATCCAAAGCCTTAATTTGATTACCACACCCAAGAAATAATACAGTTGAGAGTTCAACTGGATTTGGTTTTGACTATAATTGAAACGACCCGTCCCGAAAACCCTAAACCGAAACCGGTTTACTAACTCATAAACCGCGCGGAAACAGCAGATTTAAAAAAATTTCTAACTATTTAGACAATTTATTTATTAAGTGCTAAACAACGCCCGATCAAAATAGATGTGAGCGGTTGCACCAGTATCATAGATCCACCCTGTAGATTCTTCATCAGCCATATTTGATTCCGTAACCACCGCACATAGGTCCTTTTCAGTCAAATTGGCTTGAGTGAGTGTGCTGGCCCTCTTGCGACATACATCGACTTTGTGACTCTTCTTACCGCAATAGGAACACTTTCCAGTAAACTTATTGGGTGCACCTTGCTTCTTGAAGCTAGTGGAGGCTTGAGAAGCAACTTTTTTAGGCGCCCCTTTGTTAGAATTAGGCACAAACTTTCCTTTGCCTTTTTTCTTGTACTCAGCCACATTCGCATTCTCAACAAAAGTCGGTTCAGACTTTCGTTTAAATGACTCATTTTGAAGCCTGGAAATGAGATTTGTCATAGTCAAAGCCTTTTTCTTATAGGCGAGATAATTCTTGAAATCATCCTAGTCCGGAGGTAGCTTTTCAATGATGCAGTTCACCGTGAATGTTTCACAGATCTTCATACCCTCATCCGTTATCTCTTGGATAATCACTTGTAACTCGTGCACTTGCGCCATGATGGGTTTTGAATCCACCATTTTGAAGTTCAGAAATTTCGCCGTAGCAAGTTTTCCCGAGCCAACGTTAAAAGACTTGTACTTTTTTTCCAGAAGGTCCCAAAGGTCCTTGGAAGTTTTGACCTCACTATACATGTACATCCGCCAGGCGAGTTTGAATGTAGCCTCTGCACAGATAATCCCCTTGGGTCCTTGCATCGACACTAGCGACAGCGCGAACATCAGTATTCCCTGGAGCCAAAACAGGTTTGACCTCGGTGAGATACCTCTCCAATTTCAGTGTAGTCAGAAAAAAATGCATCTTTTGCTGCCACGACTTGAAGTTGGAGCCATCAAATTTGTCCGGTGTCACAATGGCACTCGAGACAGTGGGAACATTGGGCACGGCAAGTGGAAGACCATTCCCATTTAGGTTCGTCGTTCCATTGTTCTGCCCATCATTTGAGCCTCTGTTAGTCGGATCAACAATGCCGTTAGTCATCGTTTTTGATTTTCTGTTTCAAAAAAAACAAAAAAAGTGTAAGATATTGTCAAAAAAAATATAAACAATAGCGTTTAAAATATGAAAGCGCTAAAATAAATATTAAGAAATAAACGGTTTCTGAATCGCTAATGTGCGTTTTCAAACGTTTTTAATTGATATTGTTTTTTTTTTCTTTCCCGAGAAAATAAAATAAATAATGTTTGTAGAATTCGCAATCAAGCGTAATTCAAACAATTTTTTTTCCCGAAAAATAAATAAATAATGTTTTTAGAATTCGCAATTAAGCGTAATTCAAATGATTATTTTTTTCAGATCGCTAAGATCCTATTTTGAGAATTCGTTTCGCGAAACAAACCGCGTAAACGTTTCATCAAAATATAAGAAGAGTGTATGATTTACAACGTTCCACCAAATTGCTAAATAGCAATCGCAGAAGCGTTAGATTGATTTAAAAACCGAATAAAAACCATTTTGAGATTTTAAATTAATTTTATAATTAAAATAAAACCCAAAAACGTTTTGAAAATCCGTAAATAAATCAAGAATAAATCACAAAAATAAAATAAAAAACGTTTTTAAACTTAAAATATAAAATAAAAACGTTTTAAATTTTGTTTCCTTTTCAGAAACGAGAAAGTCTTTGCAATTAACAAAAAGTCAAAAGCAAACCAGAGTCTGATCAAGCCAAACCGTAAATAAAGAAATAAACACAGTTTGACTAAAATCAAAAACCAACTGACTCTACCAAAGAAAAAACTTCAATATAAAACCACGACTGATTTTTTTTTCCCAGAAACGTGAAAGCCTTTTGCATTTAACCAAAGTCAAACAGAATAGATCAAAAGACAAACTCTGAAACAGACCTAGTTTGATAAAACCCAAAGACGAACACGTTACCACAAAACTGATGTTTTTTTTTCCTTTTCTTTTCTAAAAACAGACTGAAACAAACGAGAATCAAATCCTATTAGCAGAAAAAAAAAATCACACACAAACCCCTGCAAAAATTAGTTAAATAATAACACTGAGATAAGAAGAATAATCACAAAAAACAAATCTGCAATTATGACTTGTACACAATTGGGTAAATAATCATTTGGGTAATTGGCCCATTTCATATTTTCACCAAATCTCAAACCTGGTCCAATTCGGCGCAACACGTCTGGGGTCAGCTCGAAGCACACATGCGGTTTGAGTTTCTCCTCTAAATTCGAAAATGCAACATTTGACATATAGTCAAACTAGCCACTTCGGACCTCTATTTCTTATTCAAACAAATTTTGTTTTGACCTTTTAAAAAACACCACCATATGTAGTGCTTGCGGCGACGATTATATCGTGCTTAACACCGGTCATTCCGATGAACATCTTCACCGGTCATTCCGATGAACATCTTCACCGGTAAATTCACTGGAAAATGACTAATACCACTTTGTCAAAAAACGAGTTCCAACAAAATTTCGTATTACTTGTGCCAATAAAGTGTAATGGATCATTCATTGTTGATTAGAAATGAGAGTAACCAGCCGCTTATAAGGCCTACTTGAAGACTCACAATCATCAACTTACCAACGGATCTTGTAAGACCATGCACTTGGGTTTGGCCTATCATGTGCATAAGTTTTAACTTCCTATCATAAGGCCTATCTAGGAAGTTTGAAATTCTACCAAATAAGACTTCACTGAGATATCTCTCTACTACTTCTGCTAGAGAATAGCCATTACAATTTACAATTCTTGTTGGAATGCTTTGCCCCATATTGTTGTCGAGCATGTAGCAGTAAAATGGCAGTTTCTTCATACGTGAACTCATACATTAATAAATTTAGCAAATAAAAAAGGATTATTAACAAATAGTTTGCAGATTTAAAACGATAAAAAGAAAACTCATATAAATTAACCCTAATCTTTGGTCTCTTAAGCTCCTATAAATATTAAAACAGGTTTCTCAAACAGCCCTAACTATTTTCAGCCACGAATCTCTCTCTATCTCTCTTGGACATCTAGCCACCGTAGTGTACGTAGACGGATATATTCGTCCATCTTTAAACATATCACGCTATAATTATCAAACAATCGCTTTCGCAGTTTTTGTTTTTTAGATTGGTATGTGTTAAGTTTTTCAATTCTTTGTAGAGATGACTTTGTTTGCAAGTCTAGGGCTAACAACTGAATTCGATGCAGGGACGACCATGCCGAAGAACAAGGGAAAGGGAGGAACGAATGAAGCAGATGATGAGAACCGTGAGCTCATCTTGAAGGAAGATGGGCAAGAGTATGCACGAGTTCTTCGTATGCTTGGCAATGACCGATGTGAAGCCATGTGCATTGACGGCATTACACGTCTCTGTCATATCCGTGGTAAGATGCACAAGAAGGTTTGGGTCGCAGCCGGTGACACCATACTTGTTGGCCTGAGGGACTTCCAGTATGACAAAGCTGACGTCATCCTCAAGTACATGGCTGATGAGGTAAGGCTTCTGATCAAGGCGTATAAGGAGCTTCCCGATACCCACCTTGATGAAGATGGCGATTATGCGGGAGATGGTAACATTGAATTTGTGGACGATGACATTGATAAGATCTAAGTTTTTTTTGGTTGGCCTAGTTCCAGGTCGTAATATCAAACGCATATCTTATGAGAAACCGTAGATTTGGTGATGTTAAAATAAAGATTTCTGGCACTAATTTCTTATCCCGTTCTCATCTATATCATTCATTTCATTTGATTCCCACAAGGCCCAAAACCAAAGATTCTGGTGGAATCAGAGAAAATACGAAATACTTATCATAAGTAGTTGAGCTTTTGGTCCCTGGTTTCTCTGTGATAGCAATTTAAAGAGCACAAATATGATTATTGTTATATATATTACGTAAGTCTAAATTATAAGTATTTTTGAAGCCTAACTCTTAAGTTGTTGTTATCATTGAGCAAACCTGACAGGGTACTTGAGTTCCAATGACAAATTCATTTTTGTGAATTGGAAAGCTGAACTGAGACATGTGATCCATGATCTAATCAATGTCAAGACACAATGACAAGATCGATGTTTTTTTGATAAAAAGAGAAAAGGAATGCATCTCCATTAATATTGGTGCCCATTTATTTAAATCACTAAGCTTGGATTTTCCTTTAGTCACACAGAAACTTAACTCCAAAAGTAAAACAACAAGAGCTCCTCGCCTTAATTTAACACATTGGCATATATTAAAAAAAAAAAAAAATAGGTGTTTATAAGTGTTATAGTCTCCAGTAGAAAAAATAACACCTGCAAGAGTTTACCCTAAAGATCTATGAAAAGATCAAATCAAGTAATTACCCAAAAAGCTTCACAGGCTGGACTTTGCATAGGATTATCCAAAGAGATGTGTAAATTCTTTTATATCTGTACTACTTCTGCTAGAGAATAATTATTCAAAGAGATGTGTAAATTATAGAAATATAAAATAATTTAGAACTGTTCTTATCCTTTGATAGAAACCTCCTACTACTTAGCCACTCAAGATAGATCATAAACAGATATGCAAATTGAAATGACAAGCGGGATATATGTGAAAGCAAATCAGCATGCAACCTCAATCCTATGCAACGTATGTACTAATGTTATCATCATATGTTATGAAAAGGAAACCAACATCAATGTAATAAAGGTAAGAAATGTAATTCGAAGTAACCTTACGATTCATAGAATCCATGGAAAGCGATTTGAATCCATAAAGTAGGAAGTGGTCCACAGTACGAAATTTCCTCTCCTGAGCTGACGGAGACCACAATCGCAGCTAAGATAGCCCAAAGGATGAAAGCCAAAAGCACAATACGGAATTTCCCAGTAACATCTCCATAGATCCAGTTACTTTCTTCAGAATTCTCAACTGAATACATGAGTTTCTTCAGGTCATTGATCTCCGCGCGCAAGGACTGCACAGAAGCAGGCAAGTCCGCAATCGAGTGAATCCGATCAGTAGAACAAGCGTCGATATGAAAATTCTTATTAGTAACGGTTGAAACTGGAGATTCATCAGTCGGAAAACAAATCTCTGTCGTTGAGAACAGGTCTAGGGTCGATCCTTGCACAAAACCCTGAGGTAAACAACACCAACAATATCAAAACACTGCCACTGAGCTCGAATTTCTCTGATCCGTTATCAAGCCCAAATTAAATCGATTCAATTGCAAAAAAAATCAAAGATCTGAGCTGAATGGATCTGGAAATTCGCAAAGCAACGGAACAGGAAACTTCGATAGTTCGATCGGAAATGAAACCTAGTTAAAACGCGAGAGAAGCGTAAAATCCGTTGGATCCTTCGCGCCAGAAATCTGAGAGATCGGATGTAACATCCCGGTTTCGTAATTGTAATTGGGCCCAATTTGTTTTGATGGTGTGGTGTAGCCCATTTAAGGCCCAAGTGCAGCAAAAGAAAATAAAAGTAAACGACAAAGGTTTATGTTCAGAGTGGTGTGCTCGTGTATGGGACAAGATCGCCGTCTCCGTTTTGGACAAGAGATAGATAACCAGATTGGAGCGTTGAAGAGAGGGGAAGAGGAAGAAGATAAGATAAAGAGATCATGTCGTTGTTATTGCATGACGGTGATCGTTGTGCGTGGTTGTGCGTCGTCGGACTCGTAAGGAGAAGGCGCAACGAGGGTTCCGGAATTGAATCTAAGATAAGGAGAAGGGGAAGAGAAACTAAATAGGAAGATAAATAGAAAGGGAGGAGAAGCGAGAGAGCCGTGACGAGAGGAGATTGAGCAAGACGTCGCAGAGGTGGTGGGAACCATTGGTTGTCTGAATAGTCAAGTTGTGGCCATGGCAAGCTTCTTTGGTTGTGGAGAAGCAAGGTCGGATCAGATAAGAGATGGAGAAGAGAAGAAAAATAAATAATAAAGAAAAAGAAGCATAAAGAGGCAGATCGGTTTTCTTAGGCTAATTCCCATAGGAACAGAGAGATTTAGATTTCAAGTAAGGTGTCTATCGAAAGATCACAATGCCAAGAACCCACATCCACTGACGAAGCTTCAATCGGGGTTATATTCAAGAAGTTGTATGCGTTGCTTTCTGGCCAAGAAACTGTAAAATCTCTCTAAACCCAGAGAACTCTAAGAAGTAGTTCCGAGATGGTTTATTCAAGACAACGTGTAATTGGAGGTCGAAACGTGGTCTGATTTTGATAAACAAGCTCAAGATTCAACTGTGGGATTTCGCTTCCAACGGTTAGTTGTTGATTTATTCATTTACTTTTGAGACGGATTTGTATAGAGTAAACTATGAGTAATCTCACTAGTTGTACAATTTGGCTGCCCTTAAAATTACAGGAGCTTTTAGCAATCATGGAACTAGGTCTTGGTAGTTAGGGAACCTAGATAATTGGCGGTGTTCCGTAGAAACTTCTAGAGCTTATTTTGGTTATCGTGAATTACTTGTATAGGCTTATCAACTTAGAATTGTGTGTCTATTGATTGATATTGTGTGACATGATTTGATGATAAAATGCATGGTTGAATAACTTGATATATGGTATGATATATGATTATGTATGATGATGTAGGATGACATGAGATCACATGTTATGATGGACGAGAATTGGATTTGTCTCGTTCTTTATGCTTGGACGAACATGTGATTTGTTTCGTGCCTGGTGGCTAAGCCGATGAGATTTCCGTTTAGCGTGATTGATGATTTATATATAGACGAATATGCTAATATGATAAATATGTGATGTGTTAACTAAGCTTGAAGATAAGATGATGAAATAGGTCGATATTAATAGATGATGTGATATAGTTTAAATAGTAGTATGAGCATGTTCTAGGTTAAGTATTGCGTGAAACTATTATGTTTATTAGACATATGTCTAGAAATATAGAGTCAAGGAACATAACGTTTTTGAACTTATGTTGTACAATTTAACAAGGATGTAAGAGAAACTTTGACTCTATGCTATTTGATGATCGTTGTCATTGTATTTTAGTGGACAATACTGACCCTCTCACCAAGGGTGTGGTGGGCTAGTGGTTTAGCACTTGGAGTTGGTTCCATTGTACACATTGTTCAATCCCCTTGGAAGGAAGAGCATTTCCAAAGGAATTGGACTAAATGTTCACTCCGGGTCCACGGATAAAGTTAATGAGTCATTGCCAAGTACATAATAATTTTTCAATATAAATATTTGAAAAGTTGAAGTTAAGAAACTTATAAGAGTCATTAAATTTTTGGTGTTCTAATGGTAGAACCCAACACAATGTCCATCCAATCGCACAATGCACGTAATGTTAAAAACCCCTTAAGAACCGATTCTTAATTACTAGTTTTTAGGATCAATTCTTAGCTTTTTATTTAATTTTAATTTTTTGTTTTTAAGATTTCGGGTTAAGAACTCATTGTTAGAGATAGTCTTAGAACCTCTAAAACTTAAAAACTCTTTGTCTTCTCATCTAACGTTAAACATTTTTCTTCTTGAGTATGATTTTTTTTTCTTTGCTTATCAGAAGAAGATACTAAACCGTCCGATTTTGGTCTTCGTCTTACGTTTGTTTGTTTGGTTTGGTTTTGAGGCTCGAAAGGAGTTTCAATTTGGATTGGGTCCGGTTTGATTTGGTTATAAGGAGTTGGAATTGGAGCTCGTTGCGGTTTTGGCATTATTTAGCCTCTAGGGTTTCTAAACGTTGAAGCTCGAAACAGTATCGAACCTCAAAATCTCTCTATACCTGGAGACTCCGAAACTCAGGAGAGAGAGGATAATAGTTAGAAGCAATGGAGGGAACAGAAGAAGCTGAAGTAGAGATAACAGATGATTCAAAGGACTTACAGCAACAAAGCAAAGCTTTCGACAAGCTTACCGATCGCGTCGAGGATCGCCAGCTCGATTCTGATCGTGGTCAATCGGTTTGTTGCTCTTTCATTCATCTATATAGAATGATCATTTACTAATTCTGACTTGGGAAATTAGGAAAAACTTAAATTTTGAGTCAGTTAGTAAAATTGATTGTGTAACAAAGGTCAATGTGGTGTTTTCAGGCTATGGCTTCGATTGCTGCTTCTAGGGAGGCTGATCTAAATGCTAAGCGATTGAGGTAAAAAAAATCTTTGCTCTGGAAGAGGAAATTCTTAAGAAATTGTGAAGGAAGCTATAGAGCATAAGTCAAGCAAACCTGTTTGCTTCTAATATTAATTCAGAATTAACTTACCAGTTTACCAGTTTAATTCAGAAATTGTACTGGCTTACCAGTTTCAATACTAACACATAAGACCGGTAGAGAAGGGTCGAGCACAGTCACATACCTGCTCCACGAAACCACTTCTTCATCCAAGAAGTTGGTGACCCACACCTCAACCTCCACTTTGTAATTTCACTGACATAGACATGAGAGCCTATCTCCTCTAAAGCTTGATAAACCAAAAGTAGCATTATTTGCAACAGAATTGAAAGGAAGATTGCACAGATCGCTGAATTCTTCCTTGGAGAAGTCAAAACTCAGTATGAAAAAATAAGAGCCGAAGGACCAAAATCGAGCTATCCAGTACATCTTACCTTGATAGATACACTGTCGTAGCAGTACCAGCCAATAGTAGCTTCAATAGTTCTCCAGGATCCAAGAGCGTAGTCAAAAATCTGGACACGTTGTAGACTCTTCTCTATGTCTTTCGAGTTAGCGAACCTCAGGATTTTGTATTTGTAGACGTTAGGATTGTTATTGCTGTACCTGATGCCGTATACGTTGTAAGCTGATGAAACGCGAGTGAACCATGCAACTTTGCCCAAAGCCGGGTTCCAAAGTGCTGCTGTGTAGGGACCAAACTCTGTGGATGGGCTACAACACCTGCATAGGAAAAGCCTATCGCAGTGAACCATGGTGGAAATCACCCCATCTCGAGACAAGCATGGCTGGTATGGGTGAAGATGAGAGAGCTTGGGTTGAGGGGTCGATGAGATGAGCAAAAGGATGATCAACCTTGCTTTCAGGATCATCTATTACTAGGAAGAATCCCGGTGACGCTGACAGCTCAACTTGTTTGTCGATGAAACTCGTGCTACTAATGAGTTCGCACCATTCTTTGCACATCAATTTGAAACCCAGCAATATTTGGACCGGAAGATGTAACAATATTGGCTCATGCAAGTCATAAGGAAGTGAAAGATCGGCCATGCAAATTCCATCGCTGCTTTTAGCTGAAACCGAAGCAAAAAGAAAGAAAAATTCTATTATAGTTTGAAGCTATTTATGACAAAAGAGACCAGAAGAATAAATGAGATTTTGAAGTATTTTTCTAACGAGATTAGTCAATAGACTCAAAACTACGATGCAAACTTGGTGTAAATCTACGTAATCAAGCATGTATGAAAATGAGACAAGGTAGGTTGGATGAGAGCACAAGTAAATATATGAAAAAATTTGGGATTATCCTCTAGAGATTGAGCTGAGAAGCGAGAACTCGGGATTGAATAATAAGTTTTTCGACTTACAGTTGACCTCATCACACCATTTATCCCAGTCGACTTTAATGTGAGGTGTAGGTTTCTCTCCCGATCTCAAAAGTCGTGGCCACCAGCTTCTCTCTTCTTTCTGAATTGAAAATATGATGCTCCTTGAAACATTCTTTTTATATTCCTGCATCATACATAGCACATGACGCTTGTGAAGAAAAAGCATATGTAGATGCTATGCGAGATAAAGAAAAGTTCTCTACACCTAGAAAGCATGTTTAAAATGTTTACAAATGGTGGCACTTTTTTACATATCCACTAAGATTCCAAAGCAGTGATAGCCTGCTAGGAGCTTCAGTTGTCTAGTTCATACTTATCATTCAAAGGGAGAAATGACACTTACTGGCAAAATCTTCCCATATAGCTCCAACTGAATTCAAAGAGCTTGCCTTGAGCACCAAGAGCATGGAAAGTAAATAGTCCCTGAGGGGAACAGTTTACTGAGATTTCCTTGGCCCCAGGTAACACTACTGTGAGATAAACAGTAGCAGAATTCTGAGCCCAGAGAATCTCTGGTTTATGACTGCAAAAAAAAAAAGATAAGCACCAACTTAGTTTAGGCTGCAGTGAGAGAAAGTTGTTTCACGGACTACAGAGACAACATTAGCTAGAGACTCAAATACAAGAGTAATGCAGTATCCAAAAAGTCCGGGAACAGACAATTAATATTTAATTAATTAAATATTAATCAAACAGACTAAAACGGAAAATTACCCTTAACCAGCCTAATTAATCCTAAACCGGAGAAAATACCATTAACCAACCCCATTAATCCTAAACCAAAAATTGATTTTTTCCTAACCAGCCGAAATTTAATTGGAAACCTAACCAGGATTTTAATTGGGCTAAACCAGAAATAATTGCCTAAACCGGATTAATTGGGACTAAACCGGTCCAAAATCAATTCCACTCCCAAACCGGGATTGATTCCCCTGAACCGGAAAACGAAAACTCAACCGGAGCAACCACCCAACCCGGACCTCGCCGTGGCCAACCCGGAGGACTTCACCGGCCCGGAGATCACCCTTCGCCGCCGAATCACGCTGCCCACGCCGTCACCCCATCACCGACCGATCCACTCCACCACCGATCAAAATCCCCAATCCCGAGACCCCCCCTCCCCACGGAAAACCCGCCTACGACCCAAAACCAACGACAAAGCAAGGAGCCTTACCGTGAAAGAGATGTTGATTCGAAGCTCCCCTCCCAAGCAACGCGATCCAAGCTTCTTTGACGGCTAGGGTTCGATCGAAGAGGGCGATACAGGCGCTTATACACAGATATATATATATATAACAAGTTTTCGTATTACACCGATTGGTCCTCTAATTTATCCTAATTTCACAATTGACCCCAAAACATTTAATTAGATAAATTTAACCCATCCGAAAACTTCCAATTCGATCAATTTGATCCTTAGCTTTCCGAAATCACAAATTGGCCCCAAACTTTCAAAATTATCAATTAAATCCGACTGCAACTTCCGGATTTAATTAAATCAACCCTCAACTTTTAATTATTCAATTTCAACCCCAAAATTGAATAAGGGATGTTACAATAATGTCATGCATGCGGAAGATTCAAACAGAAAGTTTTTGTAAAATTTGAGATGTTCTATTCCTAAGTTGACAAGTGTTAATTTCGTCAAAACAGAAAGAGACAAAAAAAACTCTGTTGCCGAGGAACGAACACGGGTCACCCGCATGACAGGCGGAAATAGTTACCACTATACTACAACGACTTTGATTATGCGTCTCACTAAAATCATATATATATTACAAACCTTCATTTGACGGAAAAATAGAGATTATGGGATTTCGCTTTCAAGCAAACTGAATACAAAAATGGAAATTTGCTCATTTTCGTCAAATTAGAATTACTTGCGAAATAACATGAACTTGTGCATTGCTATAGGAATTTTTTTTTTCTTTTTTTCTTAAGCATTGGAGAGAAAATTATTAGATTATTAAATTCAAAGTTCTGATTAGTTAGATTATAAACTCGAATATTAAAAATATATATACATACAAGACTTTATGCAGCCAGCATGTGAATGTGATTACGTTTATCAACAACTAAGCATATATATATATTTGAACTATTGTAAGCCACGAAATCTATTCATTGTCATATCAATTTTTTCTACTTTCGAGAAACCATTGACATGATAAAATACTCAAATTTAAGAAGATGTTTCCAATTGTAAAGAAGCGTATACATTTAACGTTGTCGCTGCTGATACTATCAGTTGAGAAGCTGATGAAGTCACTTGGATCAGCTGAAGATCCCTCACCACATCAGCCTACGCAGAAAAAAGTTTGGTTTTTGATCCTTCTGAGGGGTGGTTGTCATACAAAGCCACAAGTAAACTAACTGCTTCATGGGCCTGTCCCTTTTCCAACTCTCTGGTACTAATTCGCACTTTTGAACGTAAGTTAAATTAGTCTAAGCACTATCTTAATTGGTAAAACATTTGCAAACTATGTTGCGTGGCATGGGCTTATCTTTTCCACAAGAAAACTGTTATTTTTTTAAAGAGTATTCACTAATTTATATATAGCCTTACTTAAGCATCTCACATTCCTTTGTCAGCAGCAAGCACTTGTCTCAATACCTGGATTGCATTCTAAACTTGGAGACATTATGGATGTCTTTACTGATATCGTAATGTTTATGGGAAACATTATTCTTTCAGTTATGTTTTCTCGCACATAATCCGATTACAACACATGCACTTGATCATTATGTGCATTAGAGTTGTACGTAATATTGTCTTTTTTCTTCTGTTTTCCAGGATTGAGCTTTTTGCTACATCATTCACAACTGACTTCTTAAAAAAAGCAAGAGAGAGATAGATAAATGTATTGTTCATATAATAGCCAAATGATATAAAGAGATGAGGTTGGATTCATTTATCTGTAAACCAAAAACAACTTATTTTTCATTTTTTTTCTAAAGAGTTGTTACCATTGGTTTATTTGCCATATTAAAGCCGATTTAAAGTTATGACTACTTAATTAGTTTGTTTGCCACTAATTTGACGCAATAATAATACTGCAAAAGACCAACAAGTATGGTGTCACCGGCTGCGATCCACACCTTCTTGTGCATCTTACCACGGATATGGCAGTCAATGCACTTGGCTTCACATCGGCCATTGTCAAACATACGAAGAACTCATGCATACTCTTGCCCATCTTCCTTAAAGATGAGCTCACGCTTCTCATCATCTGCTTCATTCGTTCCTCTCTTCCTATTCTTTCCTCCCTTTCCCTTGTTCTTCGGCATGGTCGTCCCTGCATCGAATTCAATTGCTAGCCCTAGACTTGCAAACAAAAGCCATCTCTAAAAAAATTCCGAATGAACAAAAACTGCGAAAGCGATTGTTTAATAATGATAGCGTGATATGTTTAAACATGGACGAATATGTTCTCAATTCACACCAAAATTAGACCGAAGAGAATCAAAATCAGAACAAATTGTTTCCGACCAACCAATTCAGGTGACGAGGAGCGGTCGGCGATATACAACCCTAATTTTTATATTCGAGTAGCAAAACCAAGCGTAAGAGGCGAATAGAATCAAACGAAACGATAGCTTACCACGTACACTACGGTCTACGGATGGATCAAGTTCAAAATAATCACGAAGGTGGCTAGATGTCAAAGAGAGAGAGATTCGTGGCTGAAAATAGTTAGGGTTGTTTGAAAAACCTGCTTTAATATTTATAGGAGCTTAAGAGATCAAAGATTAGAGTTAATTATCCTTATCTTTTAACTAAAATATATAAACCCGACACCGTGGTTCGTAGCGACGTGCATCAACTGGTTTTCTTTTTGCAGGTTTGATTGAGCATCAGACTCTTAAACTTTTCATTTGTGAATAGCTCTGAAAACCAAGTTTTTGTATTGCACGCTTGGATGCTAATATTGTTGTTATATTGTAGATGTTGCTTCTGAAACAGAGCTCAGCTACTGTTTGGGGAAGGAACTGTTTTTTTCCCAAAAATACAGAGAATGCACTTGAACCCAAAGAGCTTTATGAGAAAGAGGTCCCAAACTGACTATATTAGAAAGAAAGCAGAGAAATCACAAGAAACAAAAGTTTCACAAAATAACAGAGTTAAGCCTAGTTTCAAAAACAAGAAACACAAAAAAAAAAGAGATGTTGCAAGCTGAGTTTCTTCATTGGTCTGTCCGAGATTTCTTTCACATGCACTTGGCTTTGATGAGAGAAAAGAGCTTCTCCACGTGTTCATGAAGGAAAATGTCCAAAAGAAGGTTTGGCTTCTCTTTCTCCAAGTTGATGAACTGGGGAAACCGTCTGCACACAAACTAGAGAAGCATTAAAACCAAAATTTATCCAAATCAATTTAATCGTATAGTATAAACAAAACGAAAGGAAAAAGAATAAAGAAGAGATATTTACCTGGCAAGAAAATCTTATAATAAGTTGAGGAACGAATGATCCAAGCCGTATGCTTCGATACGCTTAGCATATAAATAAATACGCACAAAAACATGAGTGAATTGATTGATATTTAATACCCTGAATTCGATTTGAATGCAAAATAATATGTAAGAGTTTTTAGCCAAATTTTATTGTTTCATTTTATAAGAATGTTTTCAAATATCTGTCATTTTTAATAAATTTTAATCTAAAATAATTAAAAAACCTATAAAATAATCATTTACATTGCTTTTTTTTTTAAGAATCTTAATGATAATAAATTAAAGTTAAAAAATTTGGAACGGAGCATATAAGTTATTGTCTACCTCAAGGGTAGCTTGGCTCGGCGTTGCTGCTAGTGCGCATATAATGTCGTATGTAACTATGTCATCTTGAGACACCGGATCGGTGAAAGCGTATGTTCCCGAGTCATTGAATAGCTAGAAAAAAAACAAACTAAAACATTTTAATATGCATGTTAATATATACATAAGATAAAATATGTATCATGTTTGCAGCGTGTTCGAATAGACCAATCTTCAACAAAGATACGGCCACGACACATCTCGACTTGAACCAGAGTTGTTCATCGTTACCCAGTACATGTAACCCTTGGCAGATACACTATCGTTGTTCATGCAGTACCAGTCAATATTAGCTTCAATAGCTCTTGAGGATCCAAGAGTGTAGTCAAAGATCTAAACACGTGGTACACTCTTCCATGTGTTTTTACAGTTAGAGAAGCTCAAGATTTTGTATTTGCAGACATCAGGCTTTTTATTGATGTAATTCGATGTCGTATACAGTCCTTGGTTTCGCGTGCAAAGACTACACATTATTTTTGTCTATAAACTTTATTTTTAGAGTAAAATCATCTCTAATAGCACTATATCTCTCATTCTAAAAATAAAGTACTTAAAAATTTTCTCTAAATTTGGAGCAACTTTTAGAGTTCTCTATTTTTAGAGTATCATATTTTAATTTACAAATTAATCCTTTAATCTAATGTATTTTTATTTTGTACTCAAACATAACTTATATGTTTAAATTTTATACTTAAAATTATTATATTAAACATTTAAAATCCAAAAATGACATATATTAAACTTCAAAATATGATGACAAAATAATTTTTTATTCAATGGTAAAATAATTTCATGTTTATATATAAAACTTCAAAATATGATTTAATTTCAAAGCAAGACTCAGTTTCTCACAAAGAATCACTATTCAGCCAAACATAAAACCACAAGCAATGAGCTATTATTAAGGAACTAAATAAAAACAAAGAGACTCTTCCTAAGATTCTGTTTCATAGGGTTTGACCATTGACAGTTCAACTTAAATGAGTGTTATTGCTAAGCACAAAATAGTTGGCGTCGCACGTGCTATAGCATTGCAAAACCGAGTGAACGAGAAAGAATCATTCCTTTTGCATGTGGCGGGAGATATTTTTGGGCCATCCCCTTTGCTTTGAGAGTTTCTAAACTCAAAGAATCTATGTTTTGGAGATAACTAGGATTACTTAGAAATTTTAATTTCCATATTAATTTATTCAGTTGTTTTGTAAATCAAAACTAGGATTGGACATGTTGTTGGTCAATAAACCTCGAATCTCTTACAATATATTCCTATAGTTTGTGTGATGATGTCTGATATCATTGAATAGTGATCATTTAGGTAAAGTTTAAGTTTGCTTTTAGTTCGTCCGTCGTCTTAGATCAAGTGGGAACTGGATCGGAGTTTCATTAATTCAACTGGGAATTTTGAGATCATGCCAAAGGCGATTGCTGATATCATATTTCATGTAGTAGGCTATTGGTATTTTTTTAATGGAAGTAGACACAAATGCGATATCAAGTAGCTAGTGATTAATACTTTCATATCTTTTAATCTAAGTAGACACAAAGGTATTGATATCATATTTGCACATAACACGAATGTCTCATTTCGTAGAAAAAGTAATTATAAAAAAAAAAAAAATTCTTTAAAGCAGTGTAAAAAGAAGTTGATAACTTGAGGTTCACGAGAACAAAATGCGGATGAACGTTGGAACAACTAAATCCACGTAATAGAGGATAAAGCTTATGATTAAAATGGTCAGTTAAGATTCTCTCATCTCTGCAATTTACTAATACAATACATTTGTCTCCCTCATAAACTCGTTCAAATTACTTCTGATGGCTTATATTCTTTAAACAATTTTAATTTGAAACTGAATTGAAAGATAAATCGGATTGTCTCAGTCTCGGAGGTCTAGATTTTCGGAGTGAACCGGTTAAATTGTGTGTCAAAAGATCAACTAAATTTTTAAAATTTCTGATAATAAAATATTAAATTACAAGAATGTATTTAAAATCATATCATCATTTTAAGATTTTGTTTGTTTTATAATTTATTAATTTTATTTGGTTATGTTTGAAGTTTTTTGTTTGTTGATGAATAAAGCTGGAATACATATGAAAGTTAATAACCATGAAAATATTACATGTAAACGCAATATCATTTTTTAACAAAAACAGATGATAGATAATAGTGTATTTATATCACAGTAACATGATGTTTTAAAATAATATCCTAATCATATCTTATGAGTCACATTTGAAATAGACGGTTGATATCTTCCTGTCACTATATATCTATCCCCTATGGGCTTTCGGCGGGAAATTCGAAATGACATATGCAGATTTCTTTGTTTTATTTTTCTTGTTACTAGTCCCACTCCACTTATATCACACTCTATCACATCCTACATATCACCTAGTTTAAAATTCGGATACGGTAAATTACCCCAACCATTCATCTGCTCTTATTATTATTATTTGACGAGGAAAATTAATATTTTGTTTCTAATGTTTTGTGGAATGAAGGCAGAGACCAAGACAAGCTTCTGTAAAGCATTTGCTGGCAGACACAACCCAACCCACCTTCATTTGCCTCTCTCACTCGCTCTTCCTTACACGTGTATCTCACTTCCCTAAGTTTTCTTAGCCAAATCTGATAAATCCCGTCGTAAATTACGGGAAAAAATGGATTCCACCTCACAATCGACTTCTTTATGCTGTTGTTATTACAAAATCAGCTTTCTCAATGATTTTAAATATTATTTCTAACAAACTAACTAATTGTGGGTGCTCAAAGTTTATGACAGGAGTATGTAATAGTAATACTAGTATATAAGTTATCGACAATATAGAGTAGACTCCGGAGACAAGAGAAGCAACTGGGGGCACATTTTTTGGCGCAGACATTATATTTCTATCAAATATTAATCTATTGAGTTTCTTCGTTCGAAATTAATAAAATACTATGCTACTTATGTTTTGTTGTTTCGATATTCCAAAGAGAAAAGAAGAAGAGAAGATCTGCTCCCGCTCTTTTGACTTAACGGTGCTGTCCTTTTCAGCAGGTAAAAGCTGGACCCCACCACCATTTCACTTCCATTCCCTTTTTTTAGGTTTTATCTCCCAAGGCGGGAAAATTATATATAATCCAATCCGGTTAATAAAACGGTTTCGAATCCGGCGTTAACCGCTGTTATCACGGCGCGTGACACTCTGACCAATGAGCGTTCGATTAGCTTTGACGGAGGGACAAAGAATAGACGACTGTTTAATTCCGTTACGTCAGACGGAGAGGAGGGAGAGGGACGGATGACTGATTAAATCTGCCGAATCTGCTGGAGTGCCACGTCAGCTTTTTTTTTCAAAATTCCTGAGTGGTCACGAGATTTCTATGACATTTTAAAAAAATTAAAAACACTACAAAATAGGGGTCTTCAATAGTTACCAGAAAAAACTGAACAGTCGCCAAATCTTTTGGTTTAAACTTTGAACCCACCATTTGTTAACGTAATTTTTACTTTTTGTTCCTCTCATAAATACTTTAATAAAAAAGAGAGGCAATATTAATGGTGAGAAAAATATGAGAAGGCAATTGATGAAAAGGATTTGCATGAGGAAAAGTGAGGAAGGCGTAATTATGAAGTGTTCTATGCTTTTGAAACCCACACAATCATATTTTAATGTTATACTTCTTCCGTTTAGAAATATTTGACGTTTTAGAGTTAATTTTTTGTTTAAAATTAAATGACGTTTTAGATTTTCAAAGCAAATGTTAGCTATTAGTTACAGTTTTTTTCCTTATGTATTTATATATTGACCAATGAAAAATTGATAAACTACATTAATTAAGGGTAAAATATAAAATTTAATAATTTTTTTAATATATGTGAAATCATCTAAAACGACGCTTATTTATAAAGAGAGAGAGTAATATTCTATAAAGACTAAGATTTTTATTTAGGGTGGTTAATTAAAAATTTAAAACATGAGAAGGCAGATATTGAACTGTAAATGACAACTTGTTTGGGATTAAGTGGGTTCCACCTGTATTTCTCATGCCCCATACACATTACCACTAGAGCTGTCAATTGGTCTTGACCATCCCCAACTGGGCTTGTCCAACTGGACATTTTTTATTTTTGGACAGAAATGACTAAGCCCAATTACGACCAAGCCCATAATTACCAAGCCCAATTACGACCAAGTCCAACTGGACAAGTCCATAAACGACCACATAAAAAAAACAGAATTCAACATAAATTCAATTAAAATACAACTGAAGCCTCTTCTTGATTTGGTTTAAATTCACATATGAAGTATCTATTTATGTTTGAACATACTGAAGCCTAAATTCAATCTGAAACATAAAATCAATTCTAAAATTTGGTTCTTCTTCTTCTCTTCACAAGAATCAGCAAAAGCATGAAGCCTTAAGAAGAAGAGGCTTAAGATTCTTCTTTCTCCTCTTCTTTCTCTTCTTTCTCCTCTTCTTTCTCATCCTCTGAAAAGATTTAAAACAAAGAACATTATATGAAAGAAGAAGATTATATGATATATATGAAAGACCAACTTACCTATGTTTGGAAAGCCTCTTAACCAGCTTTCTTGTACAAACCAAAGCTTGAACATTAGTGGGTAAAGAGAGCTTCTATATTTGTTAAGAACTCTACTTCCTATAGAGAATGAGGATTCCAAGCTACTGTTGTTATTGGGATACTCAAAACATCACATGCCATACTTGACAACTCCTTAAAACGAGAAGAGTTATCCTTCCAATATGTTAACACATTCATCTCTTTAAATGTAACCATATCCATCACTGGCTCGGCCAAATAAATGTCTAGAGCTGACTTTCCACTACCACCAGATTTTTGAGAAAAAAAAGCATAAAATCCCTGAGAAAATACATAGAACATTAGCTAAACTTGTATGAAAACTTACAGAAAACATAAAAACAAGAGCTGTAAAGAGATCAAATGAAAACTTACACTGTATCCTGCAGGAATATCTTCGGGTAATGGCTGTGAAGTGGCTGAAGCAGCATTGTTTCTTTGGTTTTTTTGATAATCCATCTTGAACGATGAGATTTAGTATGTGTGCTGAACACCGAACATGGAAGAACTCTCCATTGCATACTAGATCTTTCTGAAGTTGCCTCTTCATAATGTTTTGCATAGTATCATTTGAAGATGCATTATCTACAGTCAGACAGAAGATTTTCTTTTCTAATCCCCATTCTTTTAGCAACTCAATCAGCCTCATCGAAATAGCAATCCCTGTGTGTGGAGGAGGAAATGCAGAGAAAGAAAGTATCTTTGTCTTTAAGTTCCATCAGAATCAATGAAATGAACTGTCAAGCAAAGATACCCCTTCTATGGTAATGGCCCTCCAAAGGTCGGTTGTTAAGCAAACCCTATTGAATATTAGCCAAGAGTGTCCTAAGCTTCTTTCTCTTTCTCATAGATGTTTAAAACATCGAGATCTCTTTGTATTTCTCCAAAACCGAATAGTAGAATTAGCATAAGTGAAAGCCATTCTGATTCTTTTGTACTCAACAAAAGAATATGGCAAATCATGTTCAATAATAGCCATTGCTATCATTTCTCTGAAGACTACCATATCTAGTTTCCGAGAGCTACTTCTAGGTGTACTTCGATACCACATCCTCTCATGTGGCGAAGTAGAGTGTTGGTTCCATTTCGTGAAGATCTAAGTAGTAGTGCTTCTTACAACAATTGCATCTAATATTGTATTTACCGTCGGGTAGTTTCCCTCCTATTATGGTAAATTTTTTCCAACATCTCGACACTCTCTGACTCAGTCGAGCTTTGATTTGTGTACCTTGATTTCTCTCTAGTGATTCCATCTCTTCATCCACCACATCATTCGGATGACCCATTTCAACATCGGTCAAGTCGTTTTCATCATTCAAACACATGACTTCCATTTTTCCTGAAACAACAAACAAACAATAAGTTTCATATGAACTAAAGTTACTAAACAGACCCAACACAACACAACAATAAGAACTAAGAAGACGAAACATACCAAATAGTCACAGAGAACAAGTATAAATTCGTTGTTATGAGAGCATAGCCAATGAGTTACTTGTTTATGATAAACAACATAAGACAAGAAGAAACAATGATATGAAATCCCAAATAGTCACAGGGAACAAGTAAATCCAACAAACAATCGAACCAGATATGAAATCTAAGCATTGTAAAAACCTAAATCGAACCCAGATATGAAACCTAAATCGAACAAATACTGAGTCTACTAACCAATCCGTTTAAGTTGAAGAAGCTTACCTGCGATTGGAAACGAGAGAGATGGGTCTTGATCACTCGACCAGATCGATCGAAGGAGAAAGGAAGAAGGACTGAAGGAGTCGCCGACTCGCCGTCGAGAGAAATCAAAAATCCCAAAAAACCTATTTTTGGGCGTGGACCATTTGACCGCGGATCAGCCCATTTTTCCCGCGGGTCAGCTTGGGCGTGGACCAAATTGACCAGTTCATGTTGGGCCTAAAATTATGGCCACCCAATAACTTTTTAATTGGGCCACGCCCATGGTCACCCAACCAATTTGACAGCCCTAATTACCACATTAATATCTCATCTTATAATAATAAATAAAAAGGATGTCAAAGAAAACGAAGAGATATTTGGGTAGATGATAATAACAGTAATAAAGTTCACTTAAGTACAATTACTATCTGCTAATTTGTTGTTAGCAAATGGCAAATGAATCAATTTAACGCCATGTTTTTTTTTGGGGCAAAGCACGGGATTTATTTAGTACTATGTCAGTAAAAAGATGCATCAATATTTAACATGTTCAAATCAAACCTATTTTTACATGATAATTGTTGGTTTATTTGATATCTCCTCAAAACTAACTTGTTACAAAACGTCATAATTTCATAAAATTTTAAAATCCTAAAACTGATAATATCAAAAATATAAACTTATTAAAAAAATAGTCACAAATAACCACTGAAATCTGTAACGTATTTCCTTTAAACAAAAAAAAAAACGTACAGTATAACGTATTTTCCATTCATTCTTTTGGTTTCCCAGGCAAAAAATAGTTAAGAAAGACCAAAAAGAAAATAGTTTGGATTTTTCGTCCATCACGCATTAATTACGGATAGACAATAATTAAAAAAAGAAAGAAAAAAAAAGCAGAAGCGAAATGAAAGTGCTTTAGAGCTGTCTCATAGAAACTCTGAAACCTTAATAAAAGCAACCATGTCTTCAACATTCTCCATCTTCCTCCTAACTTATCACACCACACCTCTCTCTCTCTCCCTCTCCCTCTCCCTCTCCTTATCCACCGTATTCTTCTTCCATGTCTCGCCTCCCTCCTCCTCCTTATCTCTCCGTCAATCTTCCTATCATGGAAAAAGCTCCTTCCTCTGAGCTAACCCCTACTCGACTCGGTTTCCCTAACGAGTTCCCTTACGAGTTCGACTCTCCAACTTTGTCCCCTGGTTTCACCTCTCCCGGTGACTCCACCGAGACTGAAGACGAGAGCAGTGACGACGAAGAAGACTTCCTCGCTGGGTTAACTCGCCGACTCGCTCCTTCGACTCAGCGTCTCCCTCATCCTCACTTCAAGACTCAGGTAAGAACGTCACAGAGTTATCGTCTCTTTTGTGTATCTCTTCAAACACAAGCTTACTTAATTTCATTGTTTTAACGCTCTGTAGGAGAAACGTCAAGTCGCAGCTACTTCGCCTCAGTCAACACTGTGTGGACTCGGAAGCTTTTCAAACTCTGGAAGTAGAAGTCCTATTTTTCGTTCCCCACCGGCTCATACAACTTCGTTTCGTAGAGACAATGCCTTGGATGTGATCTCTGCAGCTGCTGGAGAAGTAGCTAGACTTAAACTCGGAAGCTACGAGTCTCATCTTCCTCGTCAAAACTCTGAGTCTCTTATCCGTCGCCAAAACGCTGCGTTTCATGCTGACCAATGTCTTCAACAGCAGCGTATCATTGACCAGATGTGGCTCTATTCTCAGCCAAGAGTCAAGCTTTCTGAGAATCATTACCTGAACAGAGGTGTCCACGAGGAAGTTTCATTTGAGAATCCGAGATACAGCAGGAACAACGGTGCTGTTTCTAACCCTTCATGGCTGCCACAACTCCCCGGAACTCCCCTGAAACGTCCTTCTGCCGGAACCGGAGTTTTCCTTCCCCGGAGATACCCGACGACAATCCCTTCCGATTCTCAGAAAAAACCAGGTACAGTTTCAAGTCATCATTGTGTTTGTACATCTCAAGTCTTGATGTCGGCAGTTAAAGTCTTAACTTAACTTTTATCTCTGTACCAGTCAACACAACAGCTATGTTACAGACGAAAGTCAATTCCCAAACTCTTAACTTCGATGAGTTCACCAATGTTGGGCCAAGACGTAGCCAGTTCGACTACGGTAATAATTCTTGAATTTAAACTGTGAAGTGTAAAGAAACAGAGCTCTGAGTCCAGTACTTATGTTTTTTTTGTAATGATTTTCGCAGAGTGCAAGTTGGCGAGGAGAAGACTACTTGCTCGTCAGGGAAATTACAGAGCAGTTGGTGGTGGTTTTCTGAATCAAGAAAGACGTCTTCCACAGGATTGGATGTATTGATGATGGAGTTTTTAACTGTTGTCTTTTTGTCTCAACAAGTTTGAAAATCAGATGAAGCGTTCTAGTTTAGAAGTGGTTTGGGTTTAGGTTTATAATGTTATGGTTGGTTACTAATAAGGATATGGTTATGAGAATAAATCTTAGGGGATATTATTATATGTTTGTTTACATAATGTGTTTTAGTTACTACAAAGCTCTCTGTAATTTTTTTGTTGACCTTGGAAGGGTTCAAGGGAAGTGGGGGTATTTTTTTTTGTCGACAGGGAAATTCAAAATGTGTTGGGTGGGATTCTGTTATTTTGTGTAACTTCATGGTGTTTTCTGCTATTTTTTTAAAAGATCTAATGGGGTTGTAATAAAAAAAAAATCGGAATTATTTTGTTTGTTTGTTTATTAATTTATTAAGAAGCAGAATTGTCTTTTCATTCCCATTGTAATTTCAAAGTACTTGGATTGTAAGAGCATGATTATAGGTGGTAAATATATTTGGGGTAATATATGAATTTATAATATTAATTATATTGGGATTGATAAAAAAAGAGAGAAAGGATGAGAGAGATAGAAATAGAGATCTATATTTACCGGTAAGATAGGTTCTATATTTAGAACTTTTGGAGAGAGTAAATATAAATTTTGATTTAATTTAATTGATTTAATTTTATATTACCCCTATATTACCCACCTATAATCATGCTCTAAGTACCTATATGAGGTTGTGATTGAACAGAGTTTCGGCTTATGACGTGTACTCGTTGAAAATTCAGAAAATGAAACAGCAGTTGCAATTTCAATGAAACAACTACTGTACTTCGATTATTGGGATCAAATCAAATGGGTAGAAGATACGTTTATATTTTGAAGAGATAAAATAAAGAAGCATAATGACATGGAAACATGTAAAAAGCAAAAAAGAAAGAAGAAAAGAAGATCTGGGAAAAAAAAAGAGAGGCCAAAGGGGTTGCGTAGGCGTGAAGCAGTGGGCAATGCACAGACTTTGAAATACGGAACACCTTTTTTTATTTTCATCTCTGTAAATTGTAATTCTCATCTATTATTATTATTATCTACTGTATATATCAGTGGATGTAGATTGTATGTCTCTAATTTTAATGCTTTTGTTTTTCGTATATTTTTTTACTTTACACTCTGTCCTACACCAGTCTAGTACAAGTTTCATTCTTCTTAATAGTGGAAAATATTATTGATGCATATATAACTAACATACTAGGAAACAAAGTATACAATTTAGTTCACTTCTGGTTAAAAATTTGGCACTTTTTCTTTTAAAACTACTGTATTTCTATCGTACTTAACTGAAGACATACACAGAGATCTTTTTATCAACAAAGGATAAATACATAGTTTAGAGTTTAGACTTAACCAAAATAAACCAATAATATAAGTCTATAATATTGCACTTTATTAACCGTAATTAATTTGATTTTCAATTTTCGAAAATTTTCATGTTTGGTGGTTGCTCAGTGAGGTTATGTAGGTCCCATTTAGGTTTTTTTTTTCCTTGACATCTCAGAATATAAATAGTAGAGTTAGTAGTACGTTGAAAGAAATCTAAGGGGTTGATAAGCGTTTGCAGAAAGTTGTGATTAAACGTCTTTAAAACCAATCAATAAATGATTGTTAGGAAGAATAATTAAAATATCATTTTGGTTGTTTCAAATTTTGAAAATTTTAAAATAAAGTAGTACTATATTTTGATAACGTTGATGGTAGCACACTATCAGCATTAGCCAAAATACCAATCACACATCTTATTCAACACTGAACCATAATATTGCTTTATTTGCTACATCCCATATTAGGAGTCTCGATTATTTTATAAAGATGGAGTCGGGAAATAAACAAAAGAAGAGAAGCCACCAAAAATCTAAAGACAAAAGAGTGAAACATGTGTGTTTGGTTTGGGAGATGTGAATCCTCGCAGCTTTCTGTTTTGACTCGGTCAAACTTCGAATTTAATGTTGTAATAGGAGAATGTTTGAATTTTATATTCTACATGAGAGACTGTTACTTTCTAAAGAATGATATACTCCATTACTTACAAACCGTTTTAAGTTATTTTTCGATAGGTTTTGTAAATTCCATTGGATTCTAATAATTAATTGTTTATCTTTTTAGTAGAAAATAATTAATTACTTACAAACCGTTTTAATTCCGTTTTAAGTTATTAATTGTTTATCATTGTTAACTTTTCATGCAAAATCATTCCCAAAAAAATTGTAAGCACGCATGTGTTATAGATAATTAGGTATTCACCAAAGTCGGGGGATGTATGATTAGGAGTGCACATTTGAACCGAACCAAATTATTCACATCAAAATCATTCAAATTCATTGTAGAAAATTGATCGGTTCTATAAAAAATGAACATACCAAATCCAAGCTGTGGTAAAACACCGAACTAAACTGAAATTTATTAATTTTTTTTTTTTAATTTAGACTCATATCTGTATATTCAGTTTTAACAAATTGAAAAATTAGATAAAACCACAAATTTCTATATATCTTAAAGTAAACAAAACAAACCAATATTAAGTTTTTTGGGATTAATTCCGTCTCTAATTTCGAACCAAATAAACATAGTATAGTAGTGAAAATAGCCACTTCCTATGGGTGTATGAAGGTGGGGGCTTATTATTATGTTTTGGTAGGTCATCATTAATTGTTGATAAATTTTCGAAAATATAATAATTATTCAACCATTATGTCTATCAGAGGACGACAAAAGCGTCCATAAATATGGCAGCAGTGTGAGTAAAGCAAAAGCCATAATCAATCTTCGTTAGCTGATTCATCGGGGATTTCGGATTCCTTTCTACGCAAATATTGGATAATTTTTTATTTTATTTTTGATGGCTAAATTCAACTGTAAAACTATAAGTACAAAATACAAACGGAGAAACCTGAAAGAATCCGATAAATAAATATGTTTATTTATAAAGAATCCGACAAACGGAGAAACCTGAAATTCTATGTTTTTAGTCATAGCAAATTTGATAAATAAATATTTAGTAGACTTGTTTAACGATGCAAAATTGCAAACTCAGGTTGTTAGTCTAAGGAAAATTAGAAGAATATACAACAAATGTCAATATTGCGAGAGATCTTTTAGGAGACTTTATGCCGAAAGATCTACTCATCAGGACCCTTTACCTAGAAGAGGCTAGAACTGATAGCTCTACTTAAAAATCCAGGGGATTTGTATATAACTAGAGTTTCAGATTTGAGCATCATTTATACAGAGATTTATTGTGTTAGAAAACTAAATATAGTTATACATAGTTATATTTAAAGACAGTTCTAGTTATTTTATTTTTTGCCAGAAACTTATACTTGAAAAATAATATATATATAGACCTAGAGAATATTTTTTAAAATTAATGTCAAACATTTAAACAAGTACACAAAAATGAATTTATTTTTAATTTTGTTTACTTGGTTTTTATTGAATTTTTTTGTTACTTGGTTATATGAAAAACTTTATTAAAAAAAAGGAAAGAATTTAGTTGGACCTTTGTTTTCTTAATACTCCTACATTACATTACATTTTTAATTATAGTACTATTTAATAACCAGAGGCGTTATTTTCGTGGGCTTTTGAAGGCCTAAATTCTCCCAATGTTTTGGGCCTAGAGCAGAATTTCGGCCTGTTTTGAATCATATTTCTATATCCATTGAAGAAGTCAAGAGTCAAGCACTCAAAAATGCCATCACAGGCTCTTCTTTCCTTGATGAAGATGCCCAATTACAGAGCGAAATTTTTAATCAAAATATGTCTAAAACCCATAGAAAGCATGCACTTCAACATTAACATAACACTGAAAACCGCAGAGAAAACTCAGTATAGTTAAATGCTTCTTTTTTGTTTCCTCTTCAAGAAAATTTTCCAGCTTAGTATTTGTAAAAGTTTTAGATCTTCTGTGGTCCGGTAAAAATAGAATTTAACAAAGAGATATTAAATGAATCTTTAGTCTCTAAACTTAGGTCAAAGACCTTAAATCTTTTCTCAGCATCTGACTTGGTATACCATTGTTCACCATTCCAGTAAATTTGGCACCAAGACGAGAACGATCATCAGTCTTCAAACTCTGTTCAACTTCCCTACTATAGCTGTTGTTAACTCCACTCCTCATCCAAGCCATATTGTTCAGATCAGTTGATATAGCAACCAGTTCTTGGTCTAACTCCACAGGAGTAGGTTCCTCATAATCCACAAACTCTGATCCCAGCACCGAGTTAGAGGATGATGCCGCTGTCTTGTTGTCTAGATAGTTGCAGCAACCGTGACCACATTTTGAAGGAACGATAGGCTCATAAGAAAGATACTGAAGAAAATTACCAGCCAACGAGTCGGGTTTTGCTGCTTGAATCAAAGGTCCCTCACATGGAGCTATATGTTGGTTCATGGATCCAATCTTATAGACACAGAAAGCACCCTTTCGAGCCACTGGGCGATAAACAACAGATTTACACTTCTTCACCTGAGGCTCTTTTACTCCATCATCCATTTGAGCATCAACATTTACTGCAGGAGGAGTAGTAAATGAACTGATTTCTCGAGGTAACTGTTCTTTAGTGGATGCATCTAACATCTGTCTGAGCATTGATGTATGCGTTTGATATCCTTCTGAATTAGGCATCCGTTGATGATTATTCCAGAACTCCGCTGCTTTTCGGCTAAGCGTCGAGTTCCAATGGTTCTTGATGGCATTATCAGTTCTCCCAGGTAAGAGTTTTGCAATCACAGCCCATTTGTTCCCATGAACAGCATGTGCAGACATTATCATATGATCCTCCTCATCTACATTCAAATCAGTTCCACACAAGCATCAAGCAAAATGTGAACACACACACACACAGGTCAGATAGTAATCATCAAAAACAGTTTGATCCAAGAGAATGCTAAAGGCCTATAAACCATATCCATATACAAAAAACAATCTGATTCTGAGGAAAAAATGAAAACGCAACTGCAAACTATTAGTCACAGTTCCAATGGTTTCTTCGAAATTGATTGTTAATTTCATCTCACAAACTCCTTTCAAAAGCTTAATAGAACAATAGAATCACAGATTCAAATCACAATTTCATCTCTGAGAAATGAATATGAACCAAGTCAACAAAGATCCTGAATCAATCATAGCAAAATCAAACTACGCGATAACAACATCAATCCAAGCTACAACCTACTTAACTCTCCGTAAATCAATCACAATACACACTAAAATCCAGAGAAATCAAAAACACCAAAGCAGGAATCTAGCATTAAGAAGATGATCGGAGGAGCAGTGTAAAATTACCAGTGAAAGGTTTTCGTTTGAGAGAAGGATCGAGCTGATTACACCAACGCAATCGGCACGATTTCCCAGAACGACCAGGGATTCCTCGGGAGATTAGAGTCCAGTTTCTTGGCCCTAACTTGCTAACGAGCCTCGTGAGAGCCGCGTCTTGCTCCGGGGACCAAGGTCCCTTCACTTTTCCGGTAGAGCCATTTCTCTCTAACTCGGAGAGCTCTGCTTCAACAGCAGCGTTTGTTGCATCATCCGATGCAAACTCCGGTGGCTTATCGATTGCTTCTTCCTTCATCATCGCTAAGCAAAACTTTTTTTTTTTTTTTTTTGGGTTGAGAGAAAAGACAAAATGAAAATTTCAAAATATATATAACCAACGAACCGGTGAGCCCAGCCAAAGGGTCTTGTACCTGCCAGCCTAACTGCAAAGATGAGTCGGGGGGCTGTTTTGGTATTTTTTGAAATTACAAGTTTACCCTTTTCTCTTACTCACTTCTCACCTTCTCTTGTAATATGACTAGACTCTGACTAACCTTTTTATCTTCCCATTTAATGTTTTTACATAATTATATTCTTTTTGGGTCAAACTTTTCTATACATTTTTTGAAAATCTTATCATGTTTTTGTATTCCATTTAAAACAAATATTTATTTTTGGGTAAAAAATTTCCATACATTGTGAATCTTATCATGTTTTTTGTATTCCATTTAAAACAAAATTCCTTTTTGGGTCAAAATTTTCCTTACATTGTGAATCTTAACATGCTTTGCATTATTTTTCACAAAAAAAAAAACAAAATCATGTTTTCATTCCAATTTTAAAAATCACATTCCTTTTTGGGTCTAAATTTTCCATAGATTGTGAATCTTAATATGTTTGCATTCCAATTTTTAAAATTACACTCTTTTTGGGTTTAAATTTTAATTTTCCATACATTGTGAATCTTAACATGTTTTGCATTCCAATTTTAAAAATCACATCCTGTTTTCTATTCCAATTATATAACAAGTTCAAATATTTGAGAAATGGACTCTTTGGCAATCATGAGCTCCCATCTTCTTTGGTTTATAATCGTTATTTAAAAGTAATACAAATAGTTTATCCAACAAAATATATACCTATAACATCAAAATATAACCAAAACTTTTATGTTAGTAAAATCGATATTAATGGTAAATTTTCATCTATTTTTAGATTAGGAAAATTCAGAATATTTTGGCGGGTTAAATAAAATAACTGAAAATTACGTAGCTTTCAAATCATTTAATTTTTTTTATTGAACATCCGTTTTCTGGATCAAATCATCAAAGCTACTACACATATTGTCATCACTAAATGAAAGACGAGTTTGTGTTGGCCAAAAATAAAAAGAGGAGTTTGCGATCACTATAATGCGCGAAAAAAAATCTTTCATTTTGATCTAAGGAATTAACTCCGTCAAACTTAATCCACATGTGCTTTCTGCAGAAATCTAATAAGCAGATGGGCCATTCACTATATATATCTTGATAACTTGGTATATGAAGTTATGAACCTTGCATAAGAGATTTCACTAGTCACCTCATAAAATGAGATGATATACAAACATTACCTATGTTTTAAAAATTGTCCAAATACCTAAAAATTAAGAGCAACCATATATCATTCCATGTGTTCTAATGTCAGAAGGTTATTGAAAAATACAACAACGGTATTTCAAGTGACATCAACCATTATTACCGTTGTATATTTATTTACTTCTAAAACAAACGAAAACTGACAATCAAATTTCTGCTCAAACAAAAGTTATGTATAATATATGATGGCAATTTCTGGAGTTTCTCACTCTGCAGGTATTTGTGTGGTCCTTGCAAAAATAAGTAAAAGCATGGTAGGCCAAACAAAGCATAATCTCCATGCTTAATTATATTTCAAATTTTAATCATGCTGTTAGTAAGTGTGTGTGTGTGTGTATGCATAATATATTTACGTGATAAATCATAAATGATGCCAAGGCAGTTGGAGCAACTTTGACCATTAAAACATATAACATAAATTAAATTTATTAACAGAAGAATGGACGATTAATTTTGAATCGTCCTTTGATAAGTGTAAAATCATTCATGATCTCCGTTATTGGACGGTCTTGGGCGACTTTTTTTTTCCGTGAATAGCATTTGGGTTAAAAAAAAGTAATAGCCTGGTAATTTCACTCTTGCTCTTTGTATATATTTCACCGTCAGAAAATTTCAAATGTGTTAGGATGTAGTATCGAATTTTTTTAAAGAAAACTCTAGAGTAATATATATGTAAGATAATACTGCAAATCAGTTTTGAGTTGAAACCCAATAAACTAAACAAAATCAACGATCTTATATTCTGAAATAGTCATCTTCACTAAGACACTAACCAACTAAAATACGTTATAGTGTGTATATAGAGTAGGAAAGAGAGGTAGTGAGCGACAAGGGCATTATTGTGGAACTGGAGTTTTTGTCCAACGAAGAGCCGACATTTGCATATATGTTCAATATACACTGACATATTTTGAAATGACTCACTTTTGTTTTCGTTTCTATTCAATATCGACAGACCACGCATGCCCATTTTACCCTACCTTTTGCATGCTCTATATGCATGTCTGCGTCTACAAGCACATGTACTCCACCTCTATACTCAACTTGTACATTACATTGACATTAGTATGTGAGAACGCACACATAATTCACGAACGAGCACTTAATTCTATGACTAACTTTAAAGAAACTATTGAATTAAAAGTTATTTCATGGAGCTGTAGACATAATCGTCCTTTCATATATAGTCTTCTTTAATTTTTGTTAAAAATGACGTATAATGACTAATTAAGTGATTGTAGCCCACTTTTTTCTCACACGCAGAAACGATGGATGCTCACATCACTTGTATAGATTTTACTTTCCTATATATATATATGTTTAAGTTCAATCGTTTCTTACAAAGTTAAAATACATGTGGATACGTTTGATTGTACAAAACTTATAAATATTTGTATCTTATATACGAATACCTGTTTTAGTAGTAGTAAAGATATGTTGACCCCAAAAAAAAGAGTCGTAGTATAGATAATAGTCTTGACTTTTCGGTTACTGATTTTTCAAAATGTTCAAGAAAGCAAGATTCTAGACTGTATTGCATGTGACATTTTTGAAGTGAGAAAATGACAACAATGTGATGATATCTATAAGCCAGTTCATTATTGACATGTACATTGCAAATTTGATCGTATTATAACAACTCCCTATGTATACGTAAACGATGCATATTATACTGATGTTCTCATGTAGACGATAGAGATGCATTGGATCCATGAATATATTGATTTTTTTTGGGGGGGGGGTCAATCATATGACCCTATCTTTTACCTGAATTTGGTCATACGATTGCAAGTATTGTAAGTCAATACAGAGAATGGTTTAGGTTTCAAAGTATCATACAACGTCACAAATCAAATATCATTAATTTGACGTTCTTTGTGAATCAATATGGCATTCACCACTCAAATCATATTTGAAGAGTGTATTATACGAATTGGTTTGATGCCAAAAGAGGAGCATTGATGGACCACACTTGTTTTCGTATTATCAAAATAAGCCAACAAAATTTGATAAAGACAAAAATAATAAATAGTGTCACCCAACTTGTGGGGAATATCTAATAAGGGATGTATATGTATATATATAGCTTGTTTTATTTGCGTATAGTTAGTTTCTCAAGTTCCTGCTTTAAAACTAAATTGTGAGATCATATATTCCGATCATAAAGAGAGTGTTGCAATTTAAGAATGATAAAAATTTCCAATTATGTGATCATGTTAGTTACAGTAATTGATATTGAGTTAGTGGTGTCAGAGATTTAGAGCAATATTTTTTCTATTATGGCGCTGATTGAATTTGTAGGTAATAGGATGTCATATGAGGGATATAAAACTTTAAAGGTTATATGAGCTTAAACGTTTAAAAAAAAAAAGATTTTAAAGATAATTTTTATCCAATCTGATTTTAATATTTTCACAGACGTAAAAGTACTCTTAAGAAAACCATAGGCAAAAGGATCTTTCATCATCTTTTTGTTAGGTTTAACAAATAGAAAACCCCACAAATAATATATGGTTTTAATTTTTATAAAAGTCACAACCATATTCTAAAATTAAAACCTACAATCACAATTTTAACTTTTAAACAATAACCCATTTATGAAAGATTATGAATATTTTAGTGACGATTTTCTTTGTATCATTGAAGGGTTTTTTTTTTGAAGTACCATTTTAATTTCTTTACTTTTAAATTACCATTTTAAACATTTAAGTGTTTAGATATATATGAATCTATCATTTTCTTTCAACACCGTAATATAACTATAGACTATCAAAGTTATGACGTTCCAATCGCCACTCTCCGTGGATCCCCACATTTGCATTTTCTACACTCAACGAGATCCATAATCAACCCCATAAAATTAATCATATAATGTATGACTATTTGTACAGAAGATAACTATTGTACAGTCAACTCTGTCGAAAATAACAAAATTATGTTTCAACCACAAAATCACCATATAATTTTACAGCTTATGCTACTCATTCCTCACGACAAAATAAAATAAATTATCACAACGGAATCAATTAAACCTTACATTTAGTTAGACCCATACAATTTTGAATAGAAACGTAGACGTCTGGTTTACTCCTTAAGTCAATATAAGGAATCCCAAAAGTGGGATTTTTATTAAATAAATAGACTTGGAAGGGTCCGAGGTGGAAATTAAAGATAAAAGGGTTGTCTATATGAACATCAAGAGGAACATGGTCATTAATAAATCCACATTGCTCTCAACTTTTAGAAAGAGATAGAGAGAGAGAGAGAGTAAGAGAGAACAAATTCTTCATAGCAACTATAGGAAAGATCCAAAGGGATCGCATTGATCCTAATTAAGGTGAATTCTCTCCATAATATTACTTTCTTAATTAATAGCAAACAAATTCATAAAATTTGCTTGGTTTTGGATCATGCTATCCCTTTGGATTCATCCTTCGGTAGCTTCATCTTCGATTATATGGTATTTAATCAACCAGCCAGATGCTTCACCCCAAACCTTGGTGGCTTAAAAATTCTCCGACGCTTTGATCTTAAACTACCAACAATATACCAAATCTCTTAATTCTTACAAGTAAGTTTCTAAGATTTTTGACCAAAGCTAAGCATGCTAAGAAATCACCTACCTGTTTTTTTTTTTCTTCTTTTTCTTAAACATAATTCTTCTTCATTGAACTTTGGGATCGAATTTCTTATTGAAACTAGCCGAAAGTTACTGCGTACCGACATCTATGAAAGACATAATTTGTAATTAGTTTTTTTTTTCTCTTCTAATTAGTTTTAATACCTCCATGACCATTTCTGAAAACTTTCGTTCTTTCTACGTATATATATATATATATTGATGTATATTGGTATATATTATAGTGTATATGTCCTTTGTGATCATATCAATTATTTCCCCAAATATATATGGTACGTATATTACCTTTAGATTCAATTCGTTCTAGACTACTTTTGTACTCATGCTTGTTAGTTTGAAATTCCAGATCCCGAAGTCGTTGGATCCCGTTAAATTAGCTACTATTAGGAGTTGGTAGCATAAAAATCTTTACTCTTTTTTTTTTCGGTATTACCATCCAGATCAAATTCAATGAGTTACATATTGTTACTTTTTAGACAAAAGAAAAATAGAACCTGGACCATTTTAACTTTGTGACAGGGTTTAAAACCTCTGAATAAAAAATTAGGATAACATGTTGACAAAAAAAAAGAAGGGATAGCATGGCTAACGTTGCCAACTTGCGAAGCCCTAATTCGTTACAAAATTGCAAATAACGTATTTTAATTTCGTCGCTAAACTGATTTAACTCTGTTGCAGTTATTACTTATTATTAGCAATGAAAGTTTCCGTCACTAAATATCATCACATATCTTGTGCGTGTGTGAATGTGTTTAGTGAGTTTTGAACGAGCAATTAAGAGTAAAAAAAACAAAAAAAAACCTCCAAAAATGTTGTCATCGAAAACTCTGTAAAATCTTATTCTAACTAAGATACTGAGTTTAATTGTTATATACAATGTTTACAGTTTCTATTGGCTCTTATCGGTGCGCGCTCTCTAGATCTTTTAGTTTTAATCTAAGAGATTACTTTTTGTCTAAAGAAAGAAAAAAGGTCACGACTAATTTTGAGGACAACATCATTAGTTTCCATGGTTGACTAAATTTATTTGGAAGCATAATTACTCTAAGGATATGCATATAGTACATACAATATAAATATATTTATTATTTCGTTCGGACAATCATTTTTTTCTTCCAATATATAAGTAAAGTTAATATAAAAACCTAATTAGTAATTTGTATAACAGAAGAATAGAGCATTAAAGATTTTGAAGAAAACAAATTAAAACTAGAAACGAACATAATCATGGCATTGGATTTGATGTTGTTTGGATGCAAAAGATTTTGGTGGACCGGCAGATATGGAAGAAGGACGATGTATTTATTCATATGCGACATTTGAAGTTCCACTGTCTCCTTCTAACCCTACATTTTGCTCATTATGTATGCTTCCGGTTATTTTTAGTAGACTCAAATTTTATAAACTTATTAATTTTATACTAGTTTTTTAATTTATAGGGAAATTTTCCAATATAAGAGAAACTACCTAAAATTAAAGAACCAATGTACACTTTTTCTGGAAAAACTCTGACACTAGTTTAGAGCTTTACTTAACACTCTTAACTTCTTTTAATGGATCTTTGAACTTGTAAAAGCAAGGAATTGAACCACTTGGAAATTTCAAGTGTCTTCATGGATTCAGCTTAAAAAGCCCAGTAGTCATACGCTTAGTACGACCACCTTCAAGCCCATGAAAGTAAACATACACACAACTACTGTGTGACTAAACACACGGTTCCAGACGTGCCACTACAGTTGTGTCACAAAACCATCACACCTGGTTTATGATTAAACCAGCTTGAACCAATCAATGATTGGTTCGGTGTCTGACAAGCCAAATTGAACCGTTGTAGAGGACATAATCGTTAAGTCCTTTTATTCCGATAAAAATGGCACTTTAGAATAAACTGAGAACAATATACATAGTCATACTACAAACAATTTCGAATAGCATTCAATAGAGCAAAACCCTCTGCTTTGCACTGCCTAAATTTGTCTAACCCCAAAATCTGTTAACTATTCATTCCCATGCACTTGATTCATTTTTTTTCTTCTTCTTAATTATTTTATGGTATGCAGTGTTTGAGATGAACAAAACTGGCATCTTAATTAAATATTATTCTCATGAAACTTTTATTAGTCAAGTTTTTCACCAAATTTATATTCCCACCAAAATAAAGATGGTCCAGAAGATGTTATTTCTTTTCTCTTTATTTTCATGTGTTAAAAGTAATTCAAAGTTTGATTGTCGGAATTAAAAAAAAAAAATTTCTAGACTTTGTTAAGAAGTGACCTTGAAATTAATTGCGTCCACAACTCTAAGACTTCTTTATGGTCCATTATTAAGGCACTTCAAAGCATCTAAGATATAACGATATATACTTATTCCTAATTTTTGCAAAAAACTATTATACCATGCTATATATAGAGAGGGGAATGTTTTGTTTTATGCATGTTAAGTTAATATTACCAATATCTAAAATGTTTAACTCAACTAGATGAACATTTACTTAAGATCATACAATGTCAATTAGCCAAGTCACAATATTTTCATTAAAAATGTAGGAACGCAGGCTTTTATAACCTTGAAGAACTGATTTTCTTTTGTACATAACTCACTTAGTTTTTTTTCACCACACGGAACAAAAACTCCTGTTAGAGAAAAGGAAACTTCACTACTTGAAAGTTATTGATCCACCTTCAAAATATTCTCCTAACTAGTTGCACCCGAAAAAAAAAAAAACACCCGTCAAATATATATTTTCTATTTATTGGTAATCAAATATGTTTGATTCTGCAAAAGAATTTTGCTTTGTGTCATGGTCAGTGAGTGGTATATCTTGATTTCCGTATAGGCCAAATCGCTCGGATTAATTGATTGCTATAATTATCTCACTTATGTTATGCCATGTACATATTGATTCAAAATTTCTACATTTAAAGAAAATAATAGCTAATATTGTTTTAATAAAAATAATGTAATTTTTGATAGAATTTGATCAATAGTTATGTTTATATACTTGCATAAATATTGATCAAATTCCCACATCTCTATGCTAGGATTTAGACCTTCAATTATATTTAAATCAAATGATCACATTATATGTATTAGATTTAATCTTTGTGTACGAACTTGCATACAAATTTTATTGTAATTTTTTCTTCTTCACTTAAACCATGGACCATCTTCTGCTTTAAACAATGATGCAGAAGTATATGCTTCAACGTACAATGATGCAGAAGTATATCCTTCAACGTAATCACGAATTTTAGAAATAAAATCTATCAAAACAAAAATATAAATAAAAAGCCTGGTGTATAAACAATTTTTTAACAATGTAATTTGTTGAGTCTGTTAATTAATTTGTACAGTTGAAGAATGCAGAAAATCTTAGTTGGTACTTCCAAATGGTTTTAGATGTGTGGGAAGTTGTGCCCTTCTGTCATTCTTCAGCCAATAGATTTTAACTTACACTGACAGTTACATGGCCTCAATCAACTTGCTCTCCAGAGTATCTGTGTGTATATATATATATATATATATAAGAATTTGATGAAAAGCCCAGTGTTTTTGTTTACACAATAAAAATACAATTTTAAACTTAACTTTAAAATTTTAAAGGAAACATTATATTTAAATTGTCAGATAAAGTATTATAAATTGTGAAAAAGGAAATGACCAGTAGTGAAGAGACTTTCTTTCGACAAGAGAGTAACGACACATATAGCTAGGAAGATATTTACGTAGATATATATAAGTTTTCTTTAAACAAAAAAATTAATATAAAAGTTTGTAATGAGAAATATATTGTCTAAGATTAACTGTCAATATATCTCTCAATAATTGAGCAGGCTCAACTGATTTTTAAAATATAATTCTTATTGTTTTATAGAATTTAGTTATGTTTTATGAAATTGCTAATATTATTTTACTAACGGTTGAGTTAGATTGTAAGTATATAAAGTAAAAACATAAGGAAAAATAAGCTAACAAATATAAAATCTAAGTCCTTTTCGAATTATTTTCTTTTACTATATTGATCAAACAATCAGTATTTGTAATCCTTTTGTTTGGGTCCAAACTCAAAAGCCTAACTTTTCTTTTAAAACTATCAAACAAATCACTATCAGAATTTTGATAGTTTACCTAACGTGTTTTTTTTTAATTAACGTGTTTGTCTCTCAAAAATCTAGAATTCCTACTATTTATATATAAAAATAACAATGTAATTTGTGTACGGTGAATCATAAGAACAAGAAACAAAAAAAACGTATAGGTGGGTTTCATGGTATCGATTTCCGGTTAGCAACTTGCATAGCAACACAAAGCCCATATTTTCATTTGTTATTTGTCAGCACTAAGCAGAACGATTTTCTTGAAAGGATAAATTCATTAAATAAAATAAGCAAAACCTGGCAAGAAAATAAATAAAATAAGAGAAAATACATTGTCAAAAGCCCAACTAGACAAAAAAAAGCCCAAATATCTTTTTTTTTTAATTAATTAATAACTTTGGCCATTTTTTTTTTTAAAATAAAATTTGGCACTTTGGCCATTCTTATAGGAGCTCATGCAAAACAACAACAATTCAGACAGAGAGACCCACCAAAAAAATTCCAATTGGTGTCGTAAGTAAGAAGCACTAATAAAAAGAATCGAGCTTTTGTTCATCGATTCGATTTCTAATTTCCCTTTCATTGACTGATTAGATTTTTTTTTCAGTTGCGAATCAAGCTGGATTCTTGGTTCCTTTTCTTTTCAATCAAAACCTTTTTTTTTGTTATTAGTGAAACAGAAAAATTCGCTAAAAAAAAGGCGGAATTTCATAAAAACTATAAAAGCTGGCTTTCTCAAAATTTCATCATGTGGTCGAACAAGAAGAAGAAGAAGAACAAAGAGAAAGGCTCATAGCAAACATGAACGCCACCGAAGCTAAGAATCGCAAAATCAATGTCGGAGATGATATTGATATCGAAATCCCTGACACTGCTCATCAAATTAGCAGCGGTTTGTTTTTCGTTTTCCCCTCTTTTTTTTTTTCTTTTGTTATATTTTTAATTTTACTGAAATGAATCCAATTGTATTTTTTTTTTTAAATTAACGGTTTCCCTGAGATTGTTGCCCAATTTCAGTTTCTTTAATACTTTTTTATACTTTTAAATTAAAAATATGAAAAAAATTACGAGGAAGAATAAATCAGAATCTCGCATTAACTTCTTCTGTAAATTTGAAATAGTATTGCCTTTGATAACTCTGATTAGTTCAAAATGTTGACTTTGATGATTCTGACGAGGACCCTTTCTTAAAAATGTTGTCTTTAAATGATCCTGGAATGTGATAATTTGGAGTACAAAAGTTTTTCATTTGTTTCTCTCTTTCTTTGGACCCCTCAAAACGTTTTACAGCCACACAATTGGGAGGTTTTGCTTTTGCGAAACTCTGCTTTCTACTAGTATAGTCTTTGATGACTATGACTACTTAAAAATTGTTGCTTTTGATGACTCTGACGATGATCCTGGAATGTGATATAACTCGAAACGTTTTACAACCATAATAAGATTGGGAAATATTGCTTTGCCAAACTCTGCTTTCTCTTATATAAGATCACATTTTGGGAAGCTTATAGTGTTTTGTGGAAATGTACAGATTCATGGTTTCAGGTGGCGTTCGTTTTGACAACCGGTATAAACAGTGCGTATGTGTTGGGATATTCAGGAACAATCATGGTTCCTTTAGGTTGGATTGGTGGTGTGGTTGGTCTTATTCTTGCTACTGCAATCTCTCTTTATGCAAACTCTCTCATAGCTAAGCTTCATGAGTTTGGTGGCAAAAGACACATTCGTTATAGAGACCTCGTTGGATTCATTTACGGTAACTTAAAGACTAAAACCAACTCTCTTAGTTTGCTTTCTGTCTCTCTTCTCTGTTGTTACTTTCACTGATATGATCTCTTTTTTGTTTTTATCAGGTAGAAAGGCTTATCGTCTTACATGGGGATTGCAATATGTAAATCTTTTCATGATTAATTGTGGATTCATCATACTAGCTGGTTCTGCTTTAAAGGTAGTAAAACCATTTTGCTCTCTTGATTCTTGATTTTGTGAGCCGAGTTAGTTAATTTTGGTGGTGTATTCTTTTTCTGTAGGCTGTTTATGTGCTTTTCAGGGATGATCATGTTATGAAGTTACCGCATTTTATAGCCATTGCGGGTTTAATTTGTGCGGTTTTCGCGATTGGGATTCCTCATTTATCGGCTCTTGGGGTCTGGCTTGCAGTTTCAACCATTCTCAGTCTCATCTACATCGTTGTGGCAATCGTGCTATCTGTTAGAGATGGTATAACTAATTTGATGATGATCAGGCTTCATCGATACTTAATGAGTTTTATAGCTACTGATAAATCCGATTCTTTGCTCGTACTTTTGTTTTTATAGGAGTGAAAGCACCTTCAAGAGATTACGAGATACAAGGATCGTCATTAAGCAAACTCTTTACCATCACAGGAGCAGCCGCAAATCTCGTTTTTGCATTCAACACAGGGATGCTTCCAGAAATTCAGGTGATTTTTTTTTTCAAGATTTCAGCTTCATGTTTAGGTTTTAAATTCCATTGTTTGCTTTTATGTTTAGTGTGCATTTTGTCCAAACTTTTACCACTTACACAAACTTCTTTTGTTAACTGTAACTATTAGACACTATATTTTCTGCAATGATAGGCAACAGTGAGGCAACCGGTTGTAAAAAACATGATGAAGGCTCTATATTTTCAATTCACAGCGGGTGTTTTACCGATGTACGCGGTTACATTCATCGGATATTGGGCTTACGGATCCTCAACCTCGACCTACCTACTAAACAGTGTTAATGGCCCACTCTGGGTCAAAGCCCTTGCTAACATCTCCGCTATTCTTCAATCCGTTATCTCTTTGCACGTAAGTTTCTTAACGCCAAGTCATATGCGAATTGCTCCAGTTACTACTACTCGTCTTACTCAGTTATTTGTTGTAGATATTTGCGAGTCCAACATATGAGTACATGGACACAAAGTTTGGGATCAAAGGAAACCCATTGGCTTTAAAGAACTTGCTGTTTAGGGTCATGGCGAGAGGCGGGTACATTGCCGTTAGCACGCTTCTCTCAGCGCTCTTACCGTTCCTTGGGGACTTCATGAGCCTCACTGGTGCAGTAAGCACATTCCCTCTCACATTCATTCTAGCCAACCACATGTACTATAAGGCTAAGAACAATAAACTCAATTATTTGCAAAAGCTATGGCATTGGCTTAACGTTGTCTTCTTCAGTTTGATGTCTGTTGCTGCAGCCATTGCAGCTGTCAGGCTCATCTCCCTTGATTCCAAAAACTTCCACGTTTTTGCAGATTTGTAATTCACCCTTACATACATAGTCATTGTATTTTTATTCTTGGGCAGGTTTTTTTTTTTTCTCCTGCCTTAAGCTTGTATCCTCTCTCTTTTTTTTTTTTTTTTATAATTACTAGGATCCTAAAAAATAATAAAGTTATAAAATCTATTAAGTATACAGATAACCCTTTTTATCATCTCATTTTGAAAATTTACCATCAAAGAATTATTAGCCAATTATACCACTTTGCATATGTAGTAGTATAATAGGAAAAATGCATGATTAAATTAGTATTTTTTTAAAATATGTAGCTTGGTGATATGTATTTCTAAAAGATGGTGTCGCAATCTAAATTAATTTGGTTACTTTATCCCATCTTATCTTGAGTTAACCGGTGGTTGTGCTCATGTGTTTTTATGAGCCCACAATCCACAGTTCAAGATTTGTTGGTGACATTTTTGAAAATTAGTTGTAGTAGTGGCAAAATAACTAATATTAGTAGAATGAAAAAATTCAAACGAAATAACAACATGCAAGTAAAAGAATAGACTACATAACTAGTAGAAAAACAAAAAAAGATGACTATTTGATGCATTCATGGGTTTGTCCATATCGAGCCCAAAAGTGCTCACAAATCAGAATACAACATGTTGTTGAGTGCATTCTCTTAAACATAGTAAATTTGGGTTTCTTAGGATTGTTTGATATTTTGAGTATCTACACGAAGAGATGGATTGGCAGAAGAAATTGATAAAACAAAAAAATGATAGTTCCGTAATATTAACGAAATCCCTTGTCTGATTAATTTTTTAGAAAGGTCAAAGACGGAATCATATAAGAGAAGAGTATAAACATAAAACACCTAACTACAAATCCTTTATTTAGTGAGATAGAGACATAGAGTAGATATTGTTTGGGATAAGCAACAGAATTTGTTGTTTTAGTTAGTGGATTTTAATATAAACCTAATCTTTCAATGATTTGCAGCTTTATTCTAAATTAAACAAATAATTAGACAGGCCTAAGTGGAACCCCACTGTCTCCACCTCAAACATAATTAAAAAAAAAAAAAGCGTTAAGAGATATTATTATATGTCAACATTTTGTCGATCGTGCTCTGTAATCATTACCTTTCATCTTCTTCATCTTCACGCAGCGTTTTCTTGAGTCTCCTCTTCTTTTCAGCTCCAATTTCAACCTGCATTTCTCTCTTCTCAGTTTGCGTTGATCAGATCGACGAAGAGGTAACAAATTCACCATTTTGTTTGTTCATTCTGTATAAATAGCTCTTTGTTGTTCCTGTAGAAAAAGAGGCGATTTTGTGTTTCATTTATTAATCCACGGTTCGATTTGTTTTGGATATTGATTTGAAAAATTTAAGAACGTGTGATGGGATTTTTCGTAAACCTCTTTGTGTTGTTGGTTTTGAAATGTTTATAGAGTAAGACGAAGAGGTTTTAGAGATCTTTGGAGGTAGAGGACAATCGTGAAGCTGAAAACGATGTCGTTTACGGGAACTCAGCAGAAATGTATGGCGTGTGAGAAGACAGTGTATCCTGTGGAGCTTCTCTCAGCTGATGGAGTCGCTTATCACAAGTCTTGCTTCAAGTGCTCTCACTGCAAAAGCAGACTTCAAGTGAGTTTTTCCCTCTTTTGCGTTTCCCTTCATCACTCTATCAATGAATGTGTTTGATAAATTCCTATTTATCTACATTGATCTTCTCATTCTGCTGAAATAAAGATTTAAGCTTTACTGGTAAATCTTGAATGGCCAAATTTCTCATAAGCATTTCCTGAATGTAGTTATCTGTGTGAAAATTTATGAGATTCATGATGAGGTTCTCTAGAGAGAGTTATAGGTTTCTGAGTTCAAGATTCACCAGTGGACCTTGAATGACCAATCCTCCATAAGCAATTCCTGAATATAGTTATTAGGTCTGTGAGGGTTTCATGAAGAGTTTGATTTAGACTTCACCGAGATACTTTATCTAAATTTGGTATTCTTTTAAGTGATCAAGTTAAAAGGTATTGATGGTGGTTTTATTAACAGCTGAGCAATTATTCATCAATGGAAGGAGTGGTGTACTGTAGGCCTCATTTTGAGCAGCTCTTCAAGGAGACTGGTAGCTTCAACAAGAACTTTCAGTCACGTATGTTAACTCTTTTCTTCATCTTTTCTTTCATTTTCTTTCACTTTGAATTTTATCTTCAATCTTTCTTTCCTCTCACAGCTGCTAAGCCATTGTCTGACAAGCCAACACCTGAGCTGGTAAACGCTTCTTAACAACGTGTCCATGTTCTTATTTAGCTTCATGACTTGAGAGATACATGACTCTATTCTCTTCTTGGTTTTTCTCAGACAAGGACACCTAGTCGAGTTGCTGGAATGTTCTCTGGAACACAAGACAAGTGCGCTACTTGCACTAAAACCGTGTATCCTATCGAAAAGGTTAGTAGACATTTAAGCTTGATACCACTTTCACTCTTTGCATAATATTACCGCTGCATTACCACTTCACTTTTGTGTTCTCTTTGTGCTCATTGTTGGGAATATCATAGTAAAACTTAGTTGGATCATTTATCTCTTTGAGATCGCTTTTAAACTATCATTGCTTATTATATCTTCTTGTTCTGTTTTCTAAAAACTGTAGGTAACTGTGGAAAGCCAGTGTTACCATAAATCTTGCTTCAAGTGTTCTCATGGAGGCTGCGCGATTTCTCCATCGAACTACGCAGCTCTTGAAGGAATTTTGTACTGCAAGCACCATTTCGCTCAGCTTTTCAAGGAGAAAGGAAGTTACAATCACTTGATCAAATCTGCTTCAATCAAACGCGCTACTGCTGCTGCTACCGCAGCTGCAGCTGTAGCAGCCGTTCCAGAATCTTGAATTCAATTTTAAGTTAAAAAAATTGTTTCAGTCTGTTTGTATTTGCGTCTGTGATGTGTTGTTACCTGTAGAAGCCTAAAAACTTCCCTAGAAGCCAAAAGGCGCTGTTATCATCAATACGCGTGATTTGATTGCCGTTTTGATGTTCTAATTAGACTTGAGGGAAAACTTGAACTGAAAACTCTGTTTCATTCGCGAGCCTGGTTTGGTTTTCAAAAATGTCGAACACAACCTTTGACCTCCATAGCCGTCTTCTCCGGTGAGCGAGCTATCTCTCTCTCTCTCTCTCTCTCTCTCTCTCATTTATCCTCTACTTTTCTCCCTTGAGTGCTGTCTTTTGAAGAACCCTAATGTTGATTTGTTTTGAGGTTTCAGAATATCTGAACCAATAACAGAGATTCTCAAACGCACACAGTACACACCGAACGAGAGCAGCAAAGTATCCACCAAAGATATACTCTTTTCCCTCTTAACAAACTCGTCGTCTTCTCCTAGCCTAATCAATGAAGAATCGATCAAGAATCTCGCGCTTGCTTGTGCCCTTCTCTCTTCTTCCCGTTCCTCCACTCACGAACTCCTCTCATGGATCCCAGAATACCTCTCTGTCGCTGCAGATTCTACATTTTGCGAGATTTCAAGAGATTATTTCAGTGATTTTCCCAACAGTAATGCTGAGAAGCTCGAGGAATCGGTAGTGAATAGTGAAAAGATCGAATTGTTGCCGATTGTGTTGCCGGAGTTAAAAGAAAGAATCGAAAAGAGCTCAATTGGTAAGAACACTGATGAAGAGGATGTTTCAGCTGCAATGGCGAGAACACCTGTTGGTTATGCCATCATTGCAGTTCACCAGCTCAGGTGGTTTGTAACTCAGGTCTGAATTATAAAAATTAGGAATTGTTCTGTTCTGTTGTGAACAAATCTGACCTTATAATTTGGAGGTGTTTGATGTCTTTTGTTCAATAATTTCTCTTGGTAGGTTGAGAAATCGAACTTGGCAAAATTTTGCAACCTGGTGGTTCCGTGTGCTTTGACAGCACTTGATCATTGGTCTCCTGAAGTCAAAGTAAGTCTTTTTAAGATGCAGAATTTGATCTTATTGGTTATAGCATGAAATAAACTCCTCCAAGTTTGGATATTTTAAGCATCCATCTTTGGAGATTTTAAGCTTTTATCTACTAGTATCTTAAGGTATAGTGAGATTGATGTTCTTTATCTCTTTGCTTGATGACAGGGGCAGGGTATGATAAGCCTTGTTCATCTTGCTAAAAGTGTGACTTCAGGTGATCTCGGTTTGTATGGAGATGTGGTTCTTGATGCGTGTTGCCAGAATATAGCTTCCGATGATGAGATTTGGGTACATGTGGTTGAGTTATCTGTGCTTTTTGTGACTAAAATCCATCCAAGTAATCCCCGTAGCCCCTGGTAAGTCTTTCTTTCTCTTATCAATTGTTTAGGTTCAGAAGATAAATAGATAAGAAGAAAAAGAGTTGCTATGAAGATCCTTCTTTTATATTAGTGTTAAGGCATGTTGGATCCTGTGTATACTCTTTTCATATCGTTCTGAGTGAGGAATTTCTTTGCATTGTACCCAGTTTTCATGTCTTTCGATATATTGGTTTGCCTGCTCCATCTTTCTTAGCTCTTCTTTTGCTCATTTTGAATCTTCTTAGGTACGAGAAGATCATGAATGAGATGCTTGGTCATTTGGAACGTCAACCAAGAAACAAGGAGCGACGTATCTCTTGGCTAAAGTTCATTGAGCCACTTTTGAACGCTCTCGGGCTTTTCTTACTTGCTCATTTTCGACGTATCTTTCCTCTTCTCTTTCAGTGGATGCATTCAGACGATGCTGAAACCGTTTTATTGGTATGGTATTGTTTCACACCTCACATTTTGTCGAAATGTTAGATTTCCCTTCTCATTCTGACATTCTTTAAGATAAAGCTGAAAATTTTACTACCTGCAAATACCGTATAGGTTCTTGAGAGACTGGAGACGATTGTAAGGTTGACATGGATTAGAAACTCACCTGTGATCCCAAGGTTTAAAGTCTCTAAACCTAAAGAGCAGTAACTTATAAATGCTTTCTCTGTTCCACTCTTTAGCATCAATCATCTCATGATTTTTGAACCTTCAGATTGGTGGAGGAGCTTGTTTCCTTGTACAAAGAGTCCTCTATGCGTAAAGAGCGCGATGTTATTAGACCTCTTATCCTCCGTATCTTGATGCTACTCCGCGAGTATGTTTCTATGGCTTATCAAATGTACTCCCAAAGATTGTTCACATTTTCTCTGTTTTATTTTAGCTCTTTTTATTTCTCTCTCACAGGTGCAAAAGCCTACAGTTTGAATCAGCGTGGAGTCAGTACCAGGAGGATCCAAATCTGAGCACTGTTAGTGAATACATATGGGCTAGCTCAAGTTGATCTCACTTTTTCTCATAATTCTCGATAATTAGTTTTGTCTAGACCGAGTGATGTACTGTAGTTACTGGCTAATCCTCAAATATCTTATGAATTTGGTTCTTTGTCTCTTAACGATTATGATTTGCTCCTTGAATTCTTGTATACATGAACACTCACTTTGTGATGGGATACTGACCAAAAACAGACCAAATTCAGAAAACAGGAAGTAACTAGAAATTGTGTGTAATTGTATAGATGAGACATGGATATCAATTATAATATGTCTCCTCCCTTTTATACCTTTGAGACGGCATATAACAATCACAGAAACTCTTGAGAAGAATCTATACACAAACTCCATAATTTCATCTTTCACTGTATTCCAAAACATCATCATAAGTAAGACTTGGAAGCTTGAACAGACGCTTGCTTTGCCAATTCCACTGGCCTGTTAACACATCCATATCATTACCAATGACTCCAATTACACGGTATTCTCTTTTTAACTCTTCTATCTCTCTTGTATATTCCCTGCAATCAAAGAATCTAACTTATTAATAAGCTACTTTGATGTGAATGAATTTAGTAGCTGAAGTTTATTGCAAACCTCATGATCAAACGTGACCAATCGCTGTATCCTCTAGATTTTAACTGCTCGATTGTCACGTCCCGCTCTCTTTCAGCCTTTCTTGATAACATAACCATTGAATAGCCTTGTGATCTTAGCTTAGAATATAGTTCAAGAATTAGTTTACTTTTTTGATGCTTTGCTTCTTCAATATACTTTATGTAATAACTATCTTGTCCTAATAATCTACATAGAGAGAAGAAACAAAAAAAAAAAAGTTAACATATTGAAAAGTTACAAAATGCAAATGAAAATATAAAAACACTTACAGATTGATTTCATCGATATCGATCACAACAACATCGCGGTTATCGTTCATCGGTTTGATGGTTTGGAAGAAAGTGAGAGCCATTTGAATAGTGAAGTTTAACTCTCTCAAGTAGATTCCTTGTTTGATTCTGCGTAAAGCAACATCTCTACATAACAATGGTAATTCATTTCCTTCTTCTTCTTGTAAGCTATTAAGCTGCGAGTGTAACAACAAGATATTGCAGTAGCTGAGACTCTCATCAAGTCTTTGAACCTCGACCATACCAGAACTTCGGTTTTCACAGCTCTGTAACATGGTTGATAAAGCTATAACAAGTGTGATCATCAATACTCCAAATGTTACAAGAGAAGCTATGAAGATTGTAGCTGCTAAAGATGTCATGTAACATCCAGAATCTATTATAAAGCGACTTCCCAATTCTGCACCCAAGAACAAAAAAAACAAGAAGATTGTAATAACTCTGATGTAAACTCAAGAATCAGACCAAACTCAGATGTTAGAAGATATGTATATACCGGAATTGCCTCGGCTGGAGAGTTCTGAGAATTGCCTCTCCATCTCATGCGCATAAGCCGACATTTTTTACCTTATTTGTTTAATAACCAATCAGCTTCAAGTCAAAGATTATCGTAAAATATTATCGATTGTTTAAAAAAAAAAAGTTTGGTTTGATTCTTTTCATTACCTTGTAGAAGCTCCAGAGCCAAAACGAATCTTGATTGGATCAAGATCTGGAAAAAAATTCTTATTCTTGGTCACAAGAAAACAGAGACATACATGTGACTTGATTGATCTGCCCCAGCTTATCTTCTTTACTCGATCAAATAAACTCGTGTTCTATTTTTTTTGTTTTCCTTTTCCAAATTTGGCGGAGATATGGAAAAATGAATCTACAGTAAAAAATCGTATCTCGCGGCTCAAAATTATCTTTATAGGCTTAAGTAAAATTGGTAACTGACTGAATAATCAGCTGGCAGATATATACTTTCAAGTCTATTTCTATCCAAAAAGAGAAAACATATATAGGCACCTTTGAGTAAATAAATATAAACTGATCCAATGATTCCGATCTAATTCATTTTTTTAATTAAAAAGCGGCATTAATAGGTAACTTTTTTTGTCGTCAAATCCAGTCTAGAGAGACCCTCATTTTAAGGGGAGCAAATCTTAAAAATAAGGATTTGAGGTGATATTGCCCCAACAATAAAACCTCAAATCTATATATCTATTAATATCTCTATATTTCACATTAAGGTCTTCAATGGTATCTAGATTTACTACTACTAATAAAAAATCATTTATGAATATTTAAAATAAAACATTACATGATACTAAATTACAAAAAAATTAAGAAAACACATAAAAGAAATAATAAAATACGTATTTATATCAATGATGTCATATATATATAGGGAAAATAATATTTTTAATCTTAAAAGCAGAGATGCTAGCACTTTAAACCTTAAAACTATTTTTACTAACACTTTAAACTTTGAAACTACTTCCCGCATTTTTTCCACCATAAAATTCACTACAAAATAGTTACCAAAAAATTGATAGAATTTTCGATAGTAATCCGACAAAATTTTTAATGGTAATCCGATAGATTTCCGAGAAAATAGTTTCGTCGAAATTTTAGAAAATCAAACGACTATATCAATATGCATATTTTCCAACGGAATTCCGACGGTTACTTAAAAATCCGTCAAAGATTTTTTGACGGATTACCGACGGAACTATTATGTCAAAAATCCGTCGAATTAAGATCCTGTCGAAATTCCATCACTACAAAAAAAAGTTACGGAAAACTGATGGAATTTCCTACGATATCTTAATTCGATGGATTTTCGATATAATAGTTCTGTCGATAATCCGTCGAACAATTTCTGACGTATTTTTGAGTAACCGTCGAAAATCTGTTGGAAAATATGTACGTTGATATAACCGTTTTAATTTTTAAAATTCTGACAGAACTATTTGTTCAGAAATCCAAAGAACTACCGTAAAATTTTTTTTTCACATTACCGTAGTAAATTCCGTTAGTTTTTCGGTAAGTATTTTGTAATAAATTTTATGACTGAAAAACAAAAAGATAGTTTCAAAGTTTAAAGTGTTAGTAAAAATAATTTAAAAATTTAAAGTGCTAGTGTAATACTTTTGAAGTTTAAAGTGCTAATAAGGGACATTGAAAGTTTAAAATGTCACTTTCCATATATATATATATATAAACATTAATATTGAACCATATGTATGTACTTGACTCATGCATGTACGACAACAATTTTTTAACCATATGTTAACAATCAATTATCCTTAGGTTTTTTATATTTATGAAGAATTTGTAAACGGGTCCCCGCGTCATTTTAGTATATGGCCACTCCTTGAACCGAAAAGCTCGTCTCTTTGTTTTCGTACTTCAGTTTTATTTATTTTGTATTATCCCTTATCTTGCAGAGTCGACATGGAAAAGGATATCTAACAAATGTTTTAATGCTCTTAGCTGTAGTCCGAATCGATTTCATTTATGAAAAACCAGAATGATTATATAATCTAATTAACCTTAGCTTCACCTTCATCATTTCTTATAACTTTACCAATATATGATTCTCAAGATTAACACAAAAACTTGATAATAGTCTTCCCCTGTAGAAACCGATGGCTTTACATTATTAGAGTTTGTTTTTTTGGTAATTTAATCAAATTTGTCTTTTATAATTATTTTCAGATACGCATCTCAATCATATGTATGTATGTATTTATGACGTATGCAAATACGACAACGATTCAATTTTACGTTACCAATCAATTATTATGATTATCGCTCACTTCTTTTAAGTTTTTTTGTTTGTAGTTCAGAAGAATCTAACAAAGGTCCCGGCTGCACCATGCATGTATGGCCAGCCACTCCTTGAATGAAGATTCTTCCATATTTATAATAATTATAACTAAATTTGTTTTCCTTTTAGTATCATTTTCGTTGCCCCTTTTAAAACCAGTGGATCAAATATCTTACATGCGAAAAGGGTGTCCTTTTGGATAATATTGGAATTAAAATAGGTTAAGATTTATATATGAGAACATGCATGTTAACATGGAGTACTCTCCTGATTTTAATTATGAAATAATTAAGAAACTATCTGATATAACTAATGTTGATTATATGATGTAGATTGGTCACATTGAAAATAGTTTAATATTTCTTGAATAGTATATTATTATTCGAGTCAAGACTAATAGTAAGATATGCAAAAATTTAAGGGTTTATTGAATTGAATATTTGGAGAGAGTTAAGTTTTAATGAGTTTTTAGATGATTTGGTGAAATTTCGGTGAATTAGGAATTTTGTTATTAAATTTTCAAAAATCTCACATAAACCATAAGATTTTGATCTTTGTATTTTTTACAAAGAAATCCCCTTAAATCTCACCTAAAATTTTTAAAATCAAATTCTAATCATGTTTTCAATAACAGTGAACTTAACTGTACAATTTAAAACTCAAATCTCTCCAAATACTCAATCTAATACACCGGAAAGATTAATCTTTAAATCATGTAAGAATAGTCTATGGATTGAAACAAGTTATTGGGTATATGAATGAAGGCCCGGTTCTAAGCCCAATTGTATTTTTTTTCTTTAACGTTGCATATTTCACTCTTTTAATTCTTCTTCTTTATTTGGAAAATTTCTTGTAAATTAAAAAAATTAGATCAAATGTGATCACTCTTTGAGTGTCAACACTTCGTCATCTCTTTTTCATCACTCCCTTGAGCTCGAAGAGAGCATCCATCCATCATCCATGGATGCAATCAAATGCAGCTCCAGTTTCCTCCATCACACCAAGCTCAACATGCTCTTCTCTAACCACACATTTCTTCAATCCCGCGCGCTCAATTTCCGGCCGGCTTCGCGGCCAATTTCAATTTCCGCCAAGGACAGACGAAGCAGCGAAGCCACTGAAAACGTCGTCTTAGTGGAGAAACCTCTTAAATCAGAGAGATTTCTCGTCTCCGATGGACTTCCTTCCCCATTCGGCGCCACCGTTAGAGACAACGGCGTCAATTTCTCTGTTTATTCTGCAAACTCCGTTTCCGCAACCATCTGCTTGATTTCTCTCTCCGATCTCCGTCAGGTTAGCTTCACGGCGAATGTTTTCTACTTTTGATTTAACCGACAGTTTCTTAGAAACTTTTTTTTTTAATTGTTGAATTTCACGTTGCAGAACAAAGTGACGGAGGAGATTCAGCTAGATCCTTCTAGGAATAGAACTGGCCATGTCTGGCATGTGTTTGTAAAAGGGAATTTCAAAGATATGTTGTATGGTTACAGATTTGATGGGAAGTTTTCTCCTGAAGATGGTCACTATTATGATTCCTCCAACATTTTATTGGATCCTTACGCTAAGGTAATTGAATTATTGAAGTTTTTTTTATTGAATTAGTAGAGCAGGTGAATCAGAATGTTCATAGATAATTTACTCTGGTTTTTGAAGGCAATTATAAGCAGAGATGAATTTGGAATTTTGGGACCTGATGAAAATTGTTGGCCTCAAATGGCGTGTATGGTGCCTACTCTTGATGAAGAGGTACATGAAGGCTGTTATAAAATAGCTACTTTTGAATGATATAAAAGATATTCTTGGTGATCTACTCGTTGCTAAGTGTTTTGGAGGAACAAAATTTATCAGTCAATTTGATAAAAGTTGTTTTCTTTCTTTAGTAACTAAATCAGTTACTTCGTTAATCAAGTTTAACAAGTAATTTTTTATGTCCTTTGCTGCTCTTCAGTTTGATTGGGAGGGGGATATGCATCTGAAGCTTCCACAGAAGGATCTTGTTATATATGAAATGCATGTGCGAGGTTTCACAAGGCATGAATCTAGCAACATTGAATTTCCTGGCACATACCAGGGTGTTGCAGAGAAGCTTGACCATTTGCAGGTACTGGCTCTCAAATATATACCGTTGAGAAATTCTTTAACTGTTCTTTTCGAAACAAGCTTACTATAACTAGTTTTTAGGTGAAATTTTGAGATGTTGCTGACTATATTAGTAGATTTTTTCTTGACTTGTTCATTTGTTTCAACAATGAATTCGTCCTTTCTGATCATTATGCGACAATGATATCCCAGTTTATCAACTTTCATTATGGTATGGCATACATAATATTAACTCAAACTCATCACGATTTTACAAAGAGAGTATCTATCTTTGCAGTGGCTATAAGTTGTCCTTAGTTTTGCAAAGATCTTTCTTGTTTAATTCAGACGAGTCTTGGTGATTTGGACCATGCAAATATTTCTTTCTTCTTATTGTTAAAAATGAGCAAAAGGTTATAGTTTTTTTCCCTTTTAAAGTTTTAATAATGTTTGCTTAGCTAGAGCCCTTGTCTAACTGAAATTTATATCATAATTGTTTACATATTGGCAGGAGCTTGGGATAAATTGCATAGAATTAATGCCATGTCACGAGTTTAATGAGCTGGAGTATTACAGCTACAACACAATTTTGGGAGATCACAGGTATGCCATTTGACCAGATGCCTCTGAAATGACACTACTCTCGGCTGATAGATTTTGCTTTGTCAGTTTTTTCTTGACTGAACTTCTGGGATGAGCTAACTAAATTGTAGAACCATCTGTAGTTAACGTCTGTGAGTGCTAGCATGTATCAAATAATTTCAAGAAATTCTTCAACTAGGAATGCATTTATCTCAGGAAACTTACAGATAATATCTCATATCTGGAATAGATAGATTGTGCAAGCCCTTTCACATGAAACCATGCCCATTTTTAACTTTCACGGAGTAACTCAGTTAGATGTTGCATATCGCATGTCTAATTAGGTTATCTTGCTTGTTCAGGGTAAATTTTTGGGGTTACTCTACCATTGGGTTCTTCTCGCCTATGATCAGATACTCATCGGCAAGCTCTAACAATTCAGCTGGAAGAGCTATAAATGAGTTCAAAACTCTTGTTAAAGAGGCACATAAACGAGGAATTGAGGTGACAACTAGTTCCAAGTGGCTAAATATTTGTTGTTAGGTTTACGGATGCAGTTCCTGATAGACTTTAAGCAGATAATCATGGATGTCGTTTTGAACCACACAGCCGAAGGGAATGAGAAAGGACCCATTTTCTCATTTAGAGGAGTTGATAACAGTGTCTATTACATGCTTGCTCCAAAGGTAATGCTCATCAAGCAGTTATGTGTTTCTTTTTCGAGATTTTCGCTGCTTAGGGAACGAGAGACAATCAAAAGATCTGTGGGGTATGAATCTGAAATTAGGACTTTTATCTTCTGCCAGTTATATGATAAAGTACACTCAATAAACTAAATCACTTTGCTGATTGAAAATTCTGGTAATTGGTGGGTCCAGTAACTTATTATGCATAAGAAACTTGTAGGAACCTCCTTTACATAACTCCGCTAGGACTAGCTAAGTAGAACACATTGTACCCAATGATGATATCTAAGTCAACACCCATAATGCTTTTGGTTTTCTAGTTTGTTGACTCACACTGACGATTCTGGTATGATTTTTTAGTAATGAATATACCTATTTTGTGATTTACAGGGCGAGTTCTATAATTATTCAGGCTGTGGTAATACATTCAACTGCAATCATCCTGTGGTGCGTCAATTCATAGTGGATTGCCTGAGGTAGTTCCCAAGAATAGGGTAGACGTATCGCTTGGCATAAGTCTTCTTTGTGACATAAATATTTTTAGGAAAATTGTTTATGATTACATCTAAAATATACTGTAATTCTCATATTCTAGGATATCTTGAATTAACTAGATTGAGTTTACCTACTTTCTGACGACTAAAGAAACCTTATACTTGGTTGATTTCTGAAAATTAATGTATTTCAAGATTTTTCTCCTCAGTTAACTCTTCCTAAGCCTGTGGGTATCTCTCTCTTTAAACAGATATTGGGTAACAGAAATGCATGTCGACGGCTTCCGCTTTGATCTTGGTTCAATCATGTCAAGGAGCAGCAGGTGCAAATGCTCTAGAGTACGTCAAATGAGTGCTTGTTTAGTCCATTTGTTTCTGGAATATTTATTTTTCTGTTCTTGTTAGTCTTTGGGCTGCAGCCAACGTTTTTGGGGCTGACGTAGAAGGTGACTTGCTGACAACTGGTTCTCCTATCAGCTGCCCTCCAGTAATTGACATGATAAGTAATGATCCAATACTCCGTGGTGTTAAGGTGATCCAATAGCTCCCTTAATATTTCTCCTTTAGTTAACGTCATGTTTCATTGTTTAGAGTGGAGAGATGCTGATGACATGACTACAATTTATCTCAATCCACTACCAAACTTTAAAACCCCAATGTAATTAGTGATCTGCACCAAAAAATTAATTAGCGTACAACCTGTTTTATTTCTTATTGGTGTACTTCAACATTGAGCTTCCCGTGTGATTTTCCAGTTTATGTCATAATTTCCAGTTCTATAGATGATTGTTATAAAGTAATCATAAAATGCATTCATCAATGTAGGATCTTTAACGACGGGATATTTATTTATTATGTTTCTTCTTTGCAAACAGCTAATAGCTGAAGCATGGGATGCGGGTGGGCTATACCAAGTTGGCATGTTTCCACACTGGGGTATATGGTCTGAGTGGAATGGAAAGGTCAGTAAATGTATTAGGAAGATAAATTACTTTTCTTTTTACTGTTTGAGATATTCGTTACCTGAAACCTATGCCTACAGTGGTAGCAAAAGATGTGGAAAAGTAAGTGTCACAATGTATAGCGGTTTCAAGCCAAATTTTGTGTGTACATCGTATCTATCACCGTTGTGGATTTCATATGGGACCTGACATTTTTGTCCATTTCAGTTTCGGGATGTTGTGAGACAATTCATAAAAGGCACCGATGGATTTTCTGGCGCTTTTGCTGAATGTCTCTGTGGAAGCCCAAATTTGTACCAGGTAAAGTTAACTTCTATTATACTGGGGTATCTGCATACTTCCTAATATCTAATTAGGGCAGGCTATACTGGTTGTTTTGTCTGTGAAGCTTCGTATCTTATCGGTATCAGATTGTGTCTGTGCATCAGGGGGGTAGGAAACCTTGGAACAGCATCAATTTTGTATGTGCGCATGATGGTTTTACTTTAGCCGATTTAGTAACGTACAACAATAAGAATAACTTGGCAAATGGAGAAGAGAATAATGATGGAGAGAATCACAATTACAGCTGGAACTGTGGAGAGGTAAGATATTCATTTTCTGCAATTGTGTGGAACTTTCTTTATGCTTCTTTCCACAAAGTATGATGGCTAAAGTATTCGTTAGAATTGTTACCTGAAATAGCTTTCAGCTTCTGTAAAAAAAATATAGAGTGGATCGAAATTAGTAATTTTAGTGCAAGCTTTTAGCCAAAGTGAGAAATGCAGAATATTAACTGCATAAAAACGAGTTCTTCGTAGATTTTGTCATTGATGATAGTAAATATAAAAAAATTCTTGTAGTTCATATACATGAGCACTAAGTATCAAGTTGGAAGTTCAAAAGTTAAGATCAAAACTTCAGAATACTTGATTGGATTATCGCATTGTATTCTCCTTCATCAGCTATCTATATCAGTCTCTATTATATCACAAGACCTTTTGAGCAATGTTTAGAAGCTGAAATGAAATGGCTATGACATTTTTACCTTAACTAAAAAGGTTTCATTTAACTGGTATTGGGCTGCAGGAGGGAGAGTTTGCAAGTATCTCGGTGAAGAGATTAAGGAAACGACAGATGCGAAATTTCTTCGTTTCACTCATGGTTTCCCAAGTAAAGCTAACCATTTGTTACTTACTTTATATTAATTTTGACTGATGTTATCCACATTGAACTATGATGCTGGAGTGGAGGCCATGAGTTAATATTAAACCACAAGAGAATCTAACTCCACTAGCAATGAAGTACTACGCATTGATTGTTTGCATTTGCAACATGTTAAGTTGTGAGTGGCATGGTGTCATGCAAAGAATATGAACTAGGGTACATCTTAACTTCGTTTCCCGTCACTCTGAACTATTTTTTACCAGGGTGTCCCGATGATCTATATGGGAGATGAATATGGCCATACAAAAGGGGGTAACAATAACACCTATTGCCATGATAACTATGTAAAACCTCAATGCTTTTTTCTAGTTTTTTTCGGTTTTGTTTCAATCTTAGCTTTCCAACAATGTTAACACAATGCTGATGCAGATGAACTATTTCCGGTGGGATAAAAAAGAAGAAGCACATTCTGACTTCTTCAGATTCTGCCGTCTTCTTATCAAGTTTCGTGAGTATGTAATCTTCTTTTTTCAGTACTTCGCTTTTAATTGCTTTTGTTGTGTGTTTTCTTTCTTTTGCAATCCTCTGTTTCCCCCCTGGGTTTCTTTGATTTATGGGGACGAGTATGATTGCCTTGTAGTGAATGTGAATCACTTGGCCTGAACGACTTCCCAACAGCAAAGCGTCTGCAGTGGCATGGTCTTACTCCTGGGATGCCAGATTGGTCTGAAGCAAGTCGATTTGTTGCATTTTCACTGGAATCATTTTCTCATACCATGGTATATTTCTCTTTGTCACTTAGGTCCTGGTCTGAAGCAAGCACTCTCATTTGATTGCTATAAGAGCTTAAAATCATTTAACCTCTTTTGTTTTTCCGCAGGTGGATTCTGTGAAGAAAGAAATCTATGTGGCCTTCAACACAAGTCATTTAGCCACACTTGTTTCACTACCTGACCGACCTGGATACCGATGGGAGCCATTTGTAGACACGAGCAAACCGAGCCCTTTCGACTGCATAACACCAGACCTCCCAGAGAGAGAAACGGCAATGAAGCAGTATAGACACTTCTTAGATGCAAATATGTACCCAATGCTCAGTTATTCTTCAATCATTCTCCTTCTTTCACCATTTGACGACAGCTGAGCTGACTTTGCGTGAGATGAGATGGGGAAATCTTCTCAAAGGCTATTTTCGTCTTATTATGTGAATGAAGATCATATTCATATACGACAATTATTTCGTTACCTATATATTGTATGTATTGTTTAAAAGTTTTTTCTGGTTAGAAGAATCTAAATGGGGTAGGTACCTTCGGTCTCCTGGAGTTATTCCCACTCAGTGTTCATAGATTCCTTTTGTTCATAGTGTGTGAGAATACAAACTTTTCAACTATGTTGTTTATTTATTTTTACTTTTTTATTAATGTTATTTTAAGAATACGGAACAACAAAATGTCAATCGAATCAAAACCATCAACGATTTAAAAACAGAAATCTCCCAAAATCTTGATGGTTTTATTCAAAAGAAAAAGAGTACCCTTGTGGAAAAAAAAAAGTGATGGCCATACAAACAAGTTTCTATGTAAATCTCCCAAAACCATTGACGACGATACAACAGAATAAACAAAAAGAAAAGAACCCAAAGTACATAGTTCGTGGAAACCCCCAAAACTCGAGACTAAAAAAAGATTAACCAAATCTTTATATACAAACCTTTTTTTTAAAAAAATTTTGGCCATATCATATTGTTGGCTCCTTGAGGACTCTAACAGTTGATGGACAATCTGTTCTCTGACCAGCTAGTGAGTAGTAAGCTAATATATGAGCTGGATGCTCCATCTCTCTTACCTCTCCTAGCTGATTCACTTCCGGTATTCTTCTCGATGGAATCAGCTCTATGTTCCAGTATGGTCGAGCCATCTGCATCAGATCTTGTCCTGTCATCGATGCTCTGTAACCTTGTACCCAAAGGTATCTTAGTGAAGGCAATTTCATAACCGCTGCTGCGATTGCTCGCTCGCTGAAGCAACAACCTCTCATCTCTAACTTCTGTAGGTTCGGACAACCTCTTGAGAATTCCATTAGACCTTCGTCTGATTCACCTACGTAACCCAGCAGCATCCATCTTACGTGTGGACTGTACTGTCCGATATAGCTTAAGCCCACGTCAGTTAATCCGCCTTGTCTTAGATAGAATGCAAACCGTCTTAACTTCTTGCATCCAATCAAGAGAGATCGGACTCCGTTGTCCAGTGGCAAATCCGTAATCCTCTCTTCCCGATCGAGTAAGACAAGGCGGAAATCACAGAGGTTTTTCAGATATGTGCCTATGTTTTCAAGAGATTCGTTAGTTATGTCTGAGACGTACACCGCCATGTATTCTAACTCCTGGCAACCCTGAGCCAAAGCGATTAATCCTCTTTGTGAGACTAAGCCTTCTTCGTCCTCCATTCCTTGTTCATCTGCACCTCGTTCAATCCTCAGCCGCTTCAACTGTTTACAGTACTGTGCAAGAACCTCCAGACCCCTATCTCCGATTACATTCCTTGTCTGAAGAAAACCAGCAAGAATTGTCAGTTTCATTTACGTGTACAAGAAAACCGATACTGCATTCATATCCCTTATCGACCATATTTACTACACGAAAATCAATGCTAAATTCATGAAAGCTAACTAGTGTGGAATCCTCGTTTATAAATCTTTCGAAAACAGATAGGATAAGTAGTCAATAGGTAAGTTAAATATTTACCTCGAGAACTTCCAAATTAGGACACTTCTGGATTAGCGTACAATGATCCTCAGTTTCGAGCAATGCATAAAGCAAATCCAGCTTCCGGATTTGGGCAGCGAATGGGAATAGTATTGGCATTTCATTAGGTCCCATGTAAGAGAGGCCCAGACGACATAGTTTTGGAGGGAAGGTAAGATTCTGGTATTTCTCAGGTCTTCCAATATCCTCATTCAAGGAGCCACCACAAAACTCTTCAAGATTAGCTGCAGCATTGAAGAACCCAACTAGTTCCAAAATCTCAAAGTCACCGACCTTAACAGAAACCAGAGAGCGGCAGTTTCTAGCTATGGTTTCCAAGTCGTTGGGGCTGATTTGGGCAAACTCCGTCATGTAGAAGTTTAAAACCTCTAGAGAAGTGTTGTGCAGAGCAAGCTCATGAAGCCACTTACCATCTTTTTCAATAAAAGAACTCTCTTCCATTAACAACGTTTTTATTTTCCTAAAGAAAACAAACAGTAGACAGAAGCATGAATAAAGTGAGAAACAACACAAGATATTTGGATTTTCAGCTTAAATTCCATATGCATAACAGCAGCAGCCGAATCAAGAAGGCAAAAACAACATAATACACATGAAATCCCAGAGACTAACAGATACCAGAAACCAATCTTTATGCTATTTATACATAAACAGAAGTGCAACTCTAGCAGGAAACCAAATAAAATAAGGTTCACCAAAGATGAACAAATAGGTTGCAGATAAAAATCCACACCAAGGTTATTATACTTCCCCAATTGAGAAATAACTGAAGATCATTGAAATTCCTACTTAAACAGAAGCCATAACGAAATGGTAAACGTCAACTCCTAGAAACTGCAAATGTCACAAATAATAAATTCTGCTATTTTCGAAGTGTAAAATGTAATAGGAAACAAAAAAAAAAACGCAAGGTTCAACAATGTAACACCAAAGCGAAAAAAGTACCCACCAAAATTTATACTTACCCAATTGAGCTAAAGAGACATCATATCTCCCAAAAAAAAATATAAAGAGCCAGTCCAAGCAAGAAATGACAAGTGTCGTCAAGAGTTGCTAAATGGATATGATAAACTCTCAGAAGCATTGAATTCAAAGTATCAAACTCAATTCTTAACGGAAACATATAAAATAGAAGATACTCAACAAAAAGTCCATAAGAGTACCTGCAGTGTCTAACGATGCTCAAAAGTCCATCAGTAGAGAAACCAGAGCACTTATCAAGCTTCAAAGCTTCAAGATCATCTGATCTAGCTCTAGCTAGAACATCCAGATCCAAGTCACTAACAATCATTCGCCGGAAGTGCACCGATTTAAGCTGCCTTAACGAGCTAGCTATCTCGTTCACCCAAGGAGTAACATAACCTCCCCAGTTCTCCGGAATCAGATTAAACATAGCAGCTCGAGGCTTCCCTTTCAGCTTAAGCGACCTCAAATTCGGAAATCTACGACTCAAACGATCAGGCGTCGCCGTGTAACACAGAGCCATCGTCACATGCTCTCTCGTCTCGGAATCAATCTTAAACCATCTCCGACACACTAAAGACGCCGAATCGCGATCATTGGACTCGCTTATATACGGCATCACTTGCTCGATGACGTCATCCACCGTCGCGCAGCTTAATCTACACTTCTTCATATCAGGCTCCTCCATCAGATCGAAGAAACCAAAACAAACAAATCGAAGATTCGATTATTATCCCTGCTCGAACAAACAAAAACTCGATTTCGAATTCATCGCGCACGAATAAATGAATCTAGATCGACAGTGAAGAGAAAGAAGAGAAGGGAGCCGAGATCCGAAGAGACGGTGAATCGGAAAAAGCAGAGAGAAGGATGAGAGTGAGGAGAAGACGACACGCGTAGGAAGAAGAGGCGGATTGGGAGGAGGAAGAAGAAAGTGGGAGATGGAATCAAAAATTAAAATAAATATATGATATGGTTTGGTTTGGTTTGGTTTGGTTTTATGGATATTTATTTTTGGGATCAAGTGGGAGAGACATTTTTTGATACAGTGAAGTTGACGGTGGAGATGCGATCGTCTGTCTCTTATAATGTTTTTGATTATTTATGCAGTGGCCAGATCTCTCGCTACACGACAATATTTTTTGCAGAATATTAGTAAACCAATCCAAGCAAGTGTGTGATTTTATTCGATGGATAAGTTCTAATAATATGATAATAACCTGAATTCTAAGCAATTTTACTTTTTGTTAGGAGAAATGTTTCTATCTGTATTAGCTTTCCAATGAGAAAAAGTAGTTGACTTCATGAATTATATGGCCCATAGTATTGTTAACTATAAACCATAACGGAAAATCTACATTAACAAACTTAAATGTGTGATGATATGATTTTAACATTTATTTAATGTAAATTCAACATCAAATATGAAAGAAAGCATGATTTTTTTTTTCATGTTAATTTAAAGTAAATTATCTAGCAACAAGACTATAAACCAATAAATCCATAAATTTTAGTAATTGGGAATAAGATTTTTGCTTCAATAATGTAAAAATAATCAATAACAATAATATATGATCTCACCCCTTTTCTTTTTGCTATAAGATCTGTCTTGGTAGAAATAGAAATTAGAATATAAAATAAATAGTAAAGATGTGACAAACGGGAAAAATAACTTTTATTATAATCGTGTGTCTTAGATTCCTTTGAAACTCAAAAATAACAAAGGAAGCTACCAAAAAGAGCGACTAAATTACACCTGGAACAAAGAGCAAGGCTGAACAAAACCAACAACTACGCGAGAAATGAGTTTCACAATCCCCTTTTTCTATACACTTTTTTTTTATTTCCATTTTGGAAACACACACTTACAAAGAACCAAAAAACTAACCAGAAGCCTCTCTCGGAGGCACATGCACTGCTTCACCGGAGCTCACAGTCTCACCACCACCATCTCCTCCCTCATTTGGACTCGGCTGTTGCAGTCCAATAGGTGCAAATAAGCTTACACCACCCATATCCCGGCTCCCACTGTATAGACCTCTGCTTCCATGGTGGTTCAAAGGAGCAGAAGTTGTTGCATTAGCTCCACTTATGAGCAAACGTAGTGTTTCTCTTGCGCCTTTCTCCACCAGTGAGTCTTTCTCCACCGGGAGAGGAGGGATGCTCGTGGGTATCATCCCAGTGGCTCCTGCGCTTACCAGATAGCCTTGACCCGAAGAGCAGATATCAATAACTGGAATATGAACGATAGGGTCACACATTATAGGAATCATCATCTGCTGGGATGATGATGATGATGAGCTTGAAATGGGTATGTGGTGGACTAACGGTAATGGAGGGATGTCAGAGAGGTCGAGCGGTGATGACGGGATCAAGAACCCATCTGATACTGATGCTGGTAATAAGGAGGAAAGGGGCGGAAGTGAAGGTAGCTCGATGGATAGTGGAGGGAACTGATAAGAAGCAGATGGAGCGTGAAGCGATGAGGTACTTGGAGGGCACCAGCAGTAGTAAGGAGAAAATACTGGTGGACCCATCTTCAAAGGAAATTGGGGTGGTCCGGTCATCGTATTTTGTGCTAACACCGCTGCTTCGGAAGCAATAATTTGACTGCTTCTATTATTAGCCTCTGCAGCTTCTTCACCTTCTGACTGGATAAAACCCTCTGCATTGGTGGGGATGGTGGTGACAGAGAAATTATCAAAGATTGAGAACTGGCCTTCACTGCGTCGCTTTGATTTATCTCTAGAGGCGATACGTAGAGAGGAGTTTCTCAGTGTGTTTTCTTTGAAGGAGCTTGATCTAGGACTGAGGCTTCCTTGGGCCTTTGTCTGTTGAGTCCCACAGTGGCGTGCTCGAAGAGATTTCGATGATCCACTAGATGACGAGGAATCAGCCGTTTCAGAGGAGCCCGAAGACGATAATGAATCAGGAGCTGGGACCGAACAGCCTTTGATGTTAGGCACAACCGAACCCATGAGATACAAACGAAGATGAGAAGCAACAGAGCCAAGGCGTGATTCTTCAATTCCAGTTAATTCTGAGATTGATGGCTTCTTCTTGATCAACTCTTTCATCTACACAGAAGAATCAGAAGAAAAAAAACAAATAATGAGAAAAATCTAGCTGCATAAACAGTTATTCATAAAAATAAAATAAAAGATCATCTCTCTCACGAACCTTCCTACGCAATTCAGTTCCTAGAAGTTTTGACTTCTCTGAGCACCAATAGTAAAACGCTTTGCCATCTGCAATCCTTATGACAAAGGATCGACCAGAGGTGTCTGCAGTTATCTCCTCAATTGACACCGCAGAGCATTGAGATTTCCTGGTATATGTAAAGAGTTGTTCTGTATGACCATTGTCTCTGATAAATGAGAGTCGCAAGTCAGATGTTGGCAAGACCATAAGGCTCAAGTTACCCCTGACCAGTGGAAGATAATATGTCAGGAAATAGTCAGTAAATTTCTAATACCAAAAGCAAACCCACTAACAAACACTAGATGCTGAAAAAACAAGTCCAGAAGCTCTTTACATGCTTTTGCAACATTTTTATAACAGCTGTGCTATTATTCACTATTCACAAAACATAGAATACAACCCTCGGATAAAAATTTCCCACACCAAGCTTTTTACATGAGCAGATATGGACAATAATTTGGCACTTGACACTTATTATTAGCTTAGACTAACTGAGACTACATTATTCATAACTCAGATAGGGACTTCAATCACCACATGACTTCAATCACCACATGAATCTCCTCCAGTGTGCCACTTAGAAGAACTTGACCCAAAAAGATAAGAAAATGATTATCTAAGAACTTCCTGAAACGAACTTATAAGTAGTAACAAGAAGAAAGAAAACAAAGAATCAACTCTAACAACTACCTTGAATAAAAAAATTCAATTAAACGAATGCCACAGCGTGATAACATAAAGTGGTTAAGAAGGATATATAGTCAGTGGTGTTATGACACACAAAGAGAATATTAAACCCTATATGACTAGAATTCAAGAGCAAACTACACAACATTGGAGGCGAAACTACCTTTACTTCATCATCTACCAGAGATCATAACAGATAACGCCCACATTACCTACAATAAAAGATACATTTTATTTGGAAGCATGAACAGTATCACCATTCGACTGATTGAGTTCCTATGATTTCTAAATGCCTTTGGTTAATTCAACTAAAGCAACTGGAAGTTAGATATATACATTGATACAACCAGAACTGACCAAATACACCAACCTCCAAAATGTTAGCACATATTAAAAATGCAAAAGGTCAGTAAAACAAAGACGCAACATTCCAATATGAAAACAGGTATAGTAATTGATAAACATGCTTGAACCATGAGAACAGACATGAAGAAACTCTGCGAGAGGGTAGCAATAACAGTAAAGCATGCATAGTGTTTTTGCACACAAAAAAAAAAAATCAGCATATACTCAACTTATTCTATCAGACGATTTCAAAATCACAATTGAATAAGATAATCGGCGTGAAATGAGCATTCTTTTATAAAATGGCGTAATCAATGACAAATTGCACAGAAGCCATTAATTAACATTCTCTTTTATGCTCTAACATAAGATAAGCCCCCGTCTTCAGAGCCAACAAAACCTAACTCGAGAGCTCTAGAGTCTAAACCAACAATGACAAGAGGACTCATGAAACATCGGTGTCATGTTGATTACCTTAAGGTAGTGGGTTGCATTAGAGTCCCTTCCTTCTTGATCTTCCCGACGCGAACTGAAACCAGAGGTATACAAAAACATCTAGCAAGCATACCAATCTCAGCCGGCTCGAAATGCTATTTAATAGAACAGAAAAAAAATCAGATTAGCTCAGCAAAAATGGGAAGCTAATAGCACAGGAGATTAGATAATCATTCAGACCTGGCTAAGATGTGCAAGCAATCGATCTTCTGCCATTCCATTAGATACGTTGAGCTTCAACAACGGCTTCAATCTCTCGTCACCTCGACAAGCTCCCATAACTTGCATATCCAAAGCCTGCAACCACCGTAAAACCCTATCCTCTCCAATCAAAAAGTCGCGGCCGTTTTCGTCAGTCAACGACGGATCTGAAACTCTTCCATCGATCCCCGTCTGTTCATTATCGCGTTCGGATACATTAGATCGTGAATCGACGGTCGACGAATCCGACACATCCTCGGCGTCATTTGGTTGATCATTGTAACGATCGTCTTCAGAATCTCGTTTCCTAGAATTGGCCATATCAATATCGGAACGACAACAGGAGAACCAAAACTCGATCCAGAAATTGCAAACGAAAATTCGATGAATGCTTCAAATAATCAATCCAAAGAGATTTTCGATGCAATTGAGAGAGATAGGGTTTGTTTTAAGTTTTTTAGAGAGAGAGATGGAGACGGTGAATTGTTTTGTTTGATTTAAGTTATTGAGAGAGAAAAAAATATCTTAGCGAAAACAAAATTGAAAACTTAAGTGCCTTTTTTGATTTCCTCGGCCTAGCGGAAGATGGAAAGATAAGAAAAGCAAAACAGCGTCTGTATATGTAACGGAGTGACGGATCCGAACGATTTAATTAAACGTAGCTCTTCGATTACATTTGAGATCCGGGATCAGTTTGATTGAGCACGCACGCAATTTTACACCATACGCCCCCAATGGTGGGTCCTATAAGAATATCGATGGGTCCCTCGTGGTAACCGACTTCTACAAGGTTCCACGTCAGCTTGGGTAATGTCTGGGCTCTGGACTCTGGTGCGCTTTCGATTAAATGGGCCCCACAAGGGATGGGCCTGTGTGTTTTTTTTTTATTACAAACCTTATTTTTCTATCTTCTTACAAAATTTCCGTTGAAATTGATTCTCGACGATGGACAGGTTGTATTTTGTGGCGATTGGATGGATAAAAAACGTATGGATCATAGGATGAGACGAGGAATATTTCGAAAATTCCAATCTGTGTTATATATATGGGAGAGTTTTGTGTTTAATATTATGTATTTTTAGAGATTTGTTTTATTGTCAAATTAATTAGAGATCAATCTCTTGTTGTCAGCTATGGAGTTTTAAATTAGGACAATTGGAGATTTGTCTAATTATGTATAAAGTATTAAAAAATAAAAGGTGACTCCAACCAAATGCAATCAAGAAAAAAAGATGCCTAAAAAGAGCCTAGAGTCCTCCAAGCCACTCATCGTTGGTGTTTTTTTTATCATCAATCATACACAATTCGTGTAGCATTTGACTTGTTGTAATCTAGGTGTGGACTAGTATAAATAAACTAAAAGACAAAACCATATTTGGTGTGAGCGATTGGCTAACTGAGATAAGCTTTTATTATCGAACGGTGATTATAAAATCTCGAAAATTTGGTTGTAACACAAAACCCGAATATTCTTATGGGGAATATTGTTGTTATCTCTAAACAAAAGTCACCATCGATTGTAGTAGTTTTCTAAAACGCAACATTTGGAGTTTTAACAACATATATATTTCTTATCATTTCTTCTTCTTTGGTTCTTCTTCTGCATAGTTCTTGATTAGTGCTTCCACGTCTTTCCAGAATAAACCCTCAACAAGAACTCCATCTTCCGTGAACCTGAAAATACACATAAAAAAACATGTAATGAGGCTCGAGTTTAGTAGCACTAATTAAAAACTGAGAGAGAGATTGAGAGAAGAGACCATTGGGTGACACTTTTGGTGAATTGAACTGACTTCCCAGCTGAGATTGATTTCGGATCAGCACTGTCGATGGTGAGAGTGTACTCATCAGAGAATCTGGGCAACTTTGAAGATACAACCAAGCCAGTGCTGGTGAATGATCCCTGCATATTAACAACCCGATTTTAAGATTTTTAAAAGAGAAGCAAATGATGAGCTAAACAGTAAAGAAAACGAGTTTGAATCGTAGCAATCCTTATCTAGTTTGACATTAACAAATGCCAAATTATTGTATCAATTTGAAATGGTTTCTGCAAAACAAAATGTGGGAGCTATTTCTCTTGCATATTCTAGGCCTAACCAATGAGTACAGAATCAAATGTTTGGAAAAATCTCATCCCGTCAGATACAAAACTAAACAAGAGTAGTAATCTTATTCAAGCTGGTGAAAACGAGTAGGAAAACTACCCAATTTGCAATCCAGAATCATCCACTTCGTTGAACAATTATGTATCCAGAAACAAGACAGCACTGATCCCAAACACCAAAAGTTACAAGAACAACCACATTCATACTGCCAAGACTCTAACTAATAGAACAATACATTGAAAGGAAAATGTAGCTCCTCCTAAAACTCAAATGCCAAGAACAAACATGCATTAAGATATGCAAACTTTACATAACATGTCAGGTTAGCAGAAGCACCAGTTCACATAAAATTCAAAAGTTTGACACCGGAATTCAAAATATAGTTCCAGTTCAAGATAAGTGAATATGGAAGTATGTACATTATGCACCTAAATCACAGAACTACACTAAACAAGAATGCAACTTATCCAATACCACTTGTCACTGAAATATTTTTCCTCAAGAGTCAAAAAAACAAACCTCAGGAGGATAGGTGAACAATATAGCATTCTTCTCCTTAGTGTACAGAATCAGCTGCAACACCGCATTCAACACTACATACGTACCATAGTCAAGAACTTAACATCTTATTCAAAATTATCCAATTATAAGACATGTACCAAAGCAGCTTCCTTAGAGACAATAAGGTTTTTCAAAATCTAATGCTAAGCACACAAAAATCGAGCCACATTACATCTTAACCCTAGAAACCGTAACTCCTAGCTCAGGAATAATCAAGCAAGAGTATCAAGCGAATTCGAGGAAAAAACAAAGGATATAATGCGATGCATCCAATCAAAAAGTCTCTGTTCTCAGGGAACTTCTTGTTGTAGAACTGAGCAACAAGAGCAACGACGATAATAATCGTTCCTAAAATCAGCTTGAGGTTTCTCAACCTCACATCCTCCTTGTAACCACGGCTCGTAACGATCTACGCATAAATGAAGATAATAAATTCACAGATCAGAGAAAATGGAGAAACCAAAATGATAATCTCCGATCGTCCTTACATCGGATACGGACTCGTCGAGGATGTGCTTGATCGAGTGATGGTCCAATAGATTGGCCCTCTTAACATTCTTGTTCGTCGATTCTGTCTTCTTCTCTTCCATGGCGGACAGATCGGATCCAGAAAATATCAGATCTCTAGGGTTCTGCGAAAATTCGAGTCGCAGAGTATGTGATTTTCGCGAGCGCAGGGACTTGGAGAGACTGATGTTTTTGGTTCGAGGAGGAAGAAGACGATACAGTATATTGGATGGAGCTCGAAGACGTTTCAGTCAAAACTGTTTAATACGATGTCGTTCGGATGTGATTTATTGGGCCTTCCTGGGCTTCAGAAGGATCATACTCTATTTTGTATAGGTGATTTGTTTCCTTATTATATATAGTCAAGTCAACCATAACATTTAAAACCTTTTTGTCAACTATAATTAAACCTTGATCATATATTTGACCAAAATTAACTTACATTCTCAAGTTTTCTTTCTATTGGATCCATCATCCATATTATTTTGTAGTAGAATCACCAGACAAATTATAATCATTTCTCTATAGCGAATTCAAGGCCAAAAAAAAAAAAAAAAAAAAAAACTAATATGAAAAGAATGTTAATAAAACACTAAAAACAAATTTGCCAAATTTTATTGAGATTTCAATACTAAAGATATATATATAACTTCTAATCCAGTAATCTTGAAGGCAATACAATGATCAAATGCAATTATCAGGAAATGGACGACAATCCCAATAATAATTAATTAAGAAACTATTGGAAGTTTAATGGGAATCTATTTTATTTATTTCAATCTTAAATTCTAAATCCTAGTTTGAAAGCGTTCAAGAAGGCTTGGACTAGACTGTGCTAGAGGTCGCGCTTGAGAGCAAAAGCTTAGCTCCCTTCACAAGCTCTTCCTTGATCATGAAAAGAACCGCAGCCGCTAAAACGCTCTGCACAATCTTTGTGCTCATCCCTTTGTAAAACCCATAAAGCCCTTCATATCGAATCATTTTCAGAATCGCGTCCAGCGTTCCTGTGATTCAAAAACCAACAACTCTTTAGCTTCAATTGGGAAATGAGTTTTGGGAACTTTCATGATCTTATTGTTACAAGAGGGAAACCTTTGTACTGTTGTCTTTTGTCCCCTGTTGTGACCTGTTTGGCTTGAAGTCGTGACTTTACAACCAAGAGAGGGTAAGTTGTGACTGTAGCTCCGAGTTTAGCCACAGCTCCAAGAAGAAATGTCTATGGAAAAGAAAAAGAAAGAAAGATCAAGGGAAGTTGGCGAACAAGAAAAATATTATTCAAAAGAAACAAATGAAATTCTTCAAACCTCCAAAGCGGTTACGTTGTTGCTACCACCCTTCAAGGCACGCTTTTTCTTCAGCTTTGCTAACATTGTCTCGTACAACATAAATTGCATTGATGGATTACTAACCTGTGGGTTTTAAGAATACACATCTAACTATAAAAAGGTGAACCTAGACAAACAGTACAAAAGAAGCTTCAAAATCACAAGCTAGCGTACCATGATCAATGTTGGAATTACACCTTTCCAGAAGCCAGTCACTCCAGCTTCATCATAAACCTCTTGAATCTGAGACATTGTTCAACATATATCACTGAAACTGTCTTAATATTCTTGAGATGTTTATAGAGTTTGAAATCAGTTTCAAACTTATATTGTAATCAGTTGAAGCCATATTTTGTCATCAGCTTCTTCTGGTTTGTAAATACGGAAAACAGCCTCATACCGTATTAAAGGTTCCATATGGACGCGGCTCAACTGCAACCAGAGCTTCTGCATCAGAAGAAGGTGACTCAGAGACAGTCTTTTGATCTTTTGGCATTTTTCTGTGGGTCTGCATTATATTCAAGTATTCAAGAAGGATCAGGGGGGAAATGAATATGAATAGGAGGAGGACAAGAAAACTCATAGATTCATGATTAAATGTAAAACTAAAACTTTCAGAGAAATTGATTGGATACCTGCATGCGAGTAACAATCACCCAAATTGGATTCGTCATAAGAACATTAACCGATCTGCACAGAGAAAAAGCTGTTATACTTCACATGAGACAGCAGAAGAAATTGAAAAAAAAAATTCACATTAATGAACTATTCATTCCACCAAAGTTTACAATCAAAGAAAAAAACAGCTATGACCGTAGGACCTGACAGTAAAAAGTTAGACATCCACCTATAAGCTCCATTAAACAAGCAACATTATAAACGCATAAGATGATAGCATCAGCAATGCAACCGTAGGCGAGCCATCACTCATAGCCTTCACTCCGACAGCCAATACGAGGATTATGAGAAAGAAGTGAACATTTTGAGTTAAAACTAATAAACTCAACCATCCAAAAAACTTCTGCATAGCATTGCCACCTAATGATAATCCCCACTGTGACAGACCAAAAACTAGCATATACAAAAAAAACATTAAAAATTTGAGATTTTACCCGGCTAAAGCAGCCACTAAAAGTGAAGAAAACATCCCAACTGATCCATCACCTAAACCTTTCTTCCTTTGTGCAAGAGCTGTAGTTTCAGCTTGATTCCGAAACACTTGGTAGAAGTAATAGTACACACCCTGTCTCATACACAAATGAAAAGGCTTAGAGAAGATGATCTACTTCAAACACACAAAATCACGAAAATTACAGATTGACCAGCTGAATTTATACATAAGTAAGAGAATTTACCTGTGATGCCGCAGTTCCAGCGAGAGACGGCGCCAATCCACCATATAATCTCGCCCATCCCTCTTGTTTTACAACCTTCAATACAAAAATCAGAGCAATTCAAGAACAAATAGTCTATAAACTAGCTAAATCCAGCAAATCAAGCTCTCTAAGGGAAGACTCTTAAACGAAAATAAAGCAATCTTCCTTTGATCCTAAGATTCAGGAGAAAAAAAAAAAAAAAACCTGGCACATGTGTTCAATAGTTCCAAGTTTCTTCTTCTCCCTCTTCAGATCCCGCTCCGTTTGTTGGCGCGTATTTACCTAAAAAAAAAGACAACATCGTTAAAAACAAGACGAAGAAGATTTATCCAGAATAGTGGAAAATTTGGTGGCGAAAGAATCATACAGTTTGGAGAGGGTAAGTGAGGAGCTGAGCAATGATCCCTCCACCAGCTCCAGCCAATCCATTGATCAAAGCGTCCGACATGATTTTTATCTTCCACAGAAAACAAAATTATGAACAAAAACAGGAAAAAATCGAAATCGATGTCTAATGCCAAGAGATCCAGAATACCTCCGGTTTAAATACAATACGAGGAGTGAAATCGTCGCCAAATACGCCCGAGGTACGGAGAAGCACAGAAGCTTAGGAGGTTGTTGGTGGCGTCTGTAGGCGGAGCATCTCCACCATTCCCGAAATGACTTTTCTTCTCTCTTCTTTCGTTTTTCAGATGTTCATTTGAAGAAAAACAATACAATTGACGTTGAGGACAATAATTGACTGATATACCCTTATTGTTTGAGTAATATATTACGGATCCTTACCCTCAATATAGTTTAGCTGGATAAGCTCTTTTGCTTGAATTGCGTGTTCGGTCCATATGAATGATGTGGGAGAGGAAATTTTTTGATATCATTCCATAAATATAACAATTTACCACTATTGTAATCTTTTGAATTTAGATATTTTTGCTGTAATTTGTTTTGGCTGTTCAAATATATTTGCTTCCGTGTTTTCTTTACCTTTTTAAAATTTGGGCTGGTACGGTGGTATGACAAGTTCGCCTGATTATAAATCTAGCAACAAATTTTCAAAGGGAGATATCACATTAGCAGATAGGCCTAATAGCAGATCATCGTTAGCAAATGCTGAGCTTTTAGTAGATATATCATGTTCAATAGGGTTAAACCAGGAAATCATTTTCAAAACTACTTTTTATGTTTAGCTCTGTAATTCTAATCTGACCAAAGGATCAATCACTACCAAATATTGAACTTTCAAATACTCAGTAACATAAGTTATGTTTATGTTTGAATAACATCAAAACAAATCGACCAGTGTTAGTCAAAACTCATAAGAAAAGAGTAAAGGAGCTAAACGTAATTGAAACATAAAGTGATTAGATCCTACAAACATCAATGTATCTGCAAATTTGCTGAATCCAACAAACAACAATAAGATGCAAACATTCTATTTACAGTAACGATCAGCCTTCTTCTTGACACGATCGTCGAGAGCATCTTCCGTGGATTCGATGTTTGATTTCGGAATGTAACCGAACTTCTTAGCCTCCACGGGAAATAGCTCATCGTACTTCTTCTTCTTTGCGGCATCAATAGAGTAGATATCGTCTCCACCGGCGGCGGTGGAGGTGGTTGAACCGTCGGGAGCAATCTTCACCTCCTCAGCACCGTCGAGCTTTTCCTTATTCTTCTTGTGTTTCTTCTTCTTCTTTTCGATCGATTTCCTCGTGGCTAGATCACCTCCCTTGAACGCTAACCTTCCTCCTTTCACCTTCTCGTAAGGATCCGACATAGCTACGATTCAGCTTTCTTCTTTGAGTCGATTAGGTTTTCGAAATCCCTAATTCCTCTTTCTCCTTGTGAAAGCAAAACGACGGAAACAAAATACCATCAGTGTGGGCTTACTTATATTCACTGGGTTTATCTCTTTACTTTTCAAATTAGGCCCAAATCCCAACTCCAACTCTTTGGTCAGAATCCAACATAGAACCTTGACAGTTGAGAGAGAACCAATTGATAATTTTGTAATAACATCTTCAAAAGTAATTAAATACTTTAATAAAAGAGAAGTTTTGAGAGAATGAAATTAAATTTTATGTAATCATAAAATTCATATTCTTATTTTATTAAATTTTATGCAAATCATAAACTTCATATTCTTATTTCAAATGAATTGAATACCTATATTATCTAATTAAAACTAATATTTTTTTAAAAAAAATGAAATCTAAAATTTACAGAGTTAAAAATTAATTCCTTTGTTAGGATATAGACTTTTACCATTTATGATCTAGTATCATGCTTATACATCATTTCGTTTAAAATAAATAAATTGTTATAATTTAATTCTTGATCTAATAGCATTCTTACAAGAAATCTAACAATTAAAAATATGTGTATGTATCTTTAATATTCCAAAGAGATGTTAGAATATAGACTTTTATAATTTATTATCTAATAGCTTGCTTGCATATCATTTCGTTTAATTAAATCATAATAGCATGCTCACATGAAATCTAACAATTATTTTTTGTTAAATGTGTACGTATATTTAATATTCCAAAGAGATGTTAGGATATATATAGACTTAGACTTTTGTTATTTATGATCTAATAGCATGCTTACACATCATTCGTTTTTTTAAATTAAATTAAATTATATCATAAGAAATTATTTCTAATACTACTCAATTTTAAAAGATATATTATGAGATAAATATTCATATATTATAGTTCAATAGTAGACTTCCACATCATTATCATTTTAAAAACATGTATGATTATTAAAAATTAATAAATTGAATTCTATTTTTTAATAAATTATTAAAAGTTGTGAATCTTATTATTAAAGTGAGGTTATGAAGGATTTAACTTTTTGTTTCAATAAATTTTTGGTTCAACTAGGATGTTAGATATAAAACCTAAAGTACATACCAAGTCATGGCAAAAAGGAAGAAACAAGGTAGGATAAAACATTTTTGTTCATCCATCATCATGAAGTATAGAAATTCAAGAAACAACAAAATGGACTTATTCGTAATGGTAGTGGGAGCATCAGGGATTGGCGACGGTGATGAGAAGAAATAAAAATTTAAGGTGAAAGCTTGGACAGACGAAAATGATCCACACGAAACAAAGAATGTGACAAGTGACCACTAACGAAGATCTTGAGTTCCGTGAGGTTTTGCAGATTCCTCAACATAAGCCTGCATCGTTTTTAAATGTGGACTTGTTCAGTGTAAATTCAACTGACACTGACAAGTTTTTAATTGGGAGGGCAGATACATCACTGCCCATGAAAACACATGCTAATGAGTACCGTAAGGTTAAACTCGAGAATTTGGACACCAGTGGAAATATCGTAACTGTTGATCATCTTGAAGTCTATCTTGGCCTCGAAACTGGTTGAAAGCAATTGATGACCAATCTAATGCTGTTTTTGGATTCTAGTCGTATAATCTTTAATTGGTAATGTTTTAAATTTTATGTCCCTATGAATTAATAAGCATGCATACTTATGAGTTATTCACTCTGTTTCTAATTGATTCTATTTCTAGCATTTTCACACATATTAAGAAAACATATAAAAAATTAATTATAAATACATTATTTTGTATTATTAACAGTTTTTAATAACTCTAAACCAATTGTATTCCATTATTTTTCTTGAACTTTACAATTAATAACTAATAAAAACTACATAAAAAACCTAAAAATTGTATTTTTTTGAATAAATTTTTTTCCTACGAATAATCAATTAAAACGGAGAGAATATTAATTAGTAAATGCTTTTGTAATCCTTAATTATATTAGCTTTCTATTCCATTTTGTAATGTTTGATGAAACTGTAGACCTGTTGAACTGCAGCATTTTATGTTTTTTCATGTTTTTCTCCAAATCAAATCGAATAATGCAACAGATGTATAGCATTTTTTGGGTCAACTTACAGAGTTACATTACACAATATTACATCGTCATGAAAAAGTAAAAAAAAAAAAAAAGCAAACCGTTACGTTATTTCATAAACTCCGTTAACCGCTACGTTATTTCATAAACTCCGTTAATTTTTGGATACGTATCGCATAAATTCGCAGTCAGATTCAATCCCAGCCATCGTCTCCGGCGATAGCACCACCTCCAAATCGACGGTCCCGTTTCCTTCCCTCCCGGGAAACGCCGAAATCTTCCCGTCGAACTTGTTCGATCGTCCGCTTCTAACTGCCACCGGCCTTCCCCATCCGAAATCGTTGTCGTACATCGGAAATCTCGGCGAGCTTCCCATCGTCACCGAAGCTCCATCTAAATTCCCGAGAGGAAAGCACTTAGGATTCGCTTCCCAATCCGCCACAACGCTTCGAATCCTCCCGTCTTGGTGAGCCGCCACGCTCTGGTTGAGCTTATCTGCGGACCATCGAAGATCCCGAGACAGAACATCCCCCGCCGTCGCAAACGTCGGAACACTCTGAATCGCGTTTCCGAAGTATTCCGGGTTCAGCTTTGGGCTTAAACGGTGGCGACAATTCACAGCCATCCGAAACGTGGTCGTTTTGGAACTCGGAAGCTTCCTTGCACGAGTGATCGCACGCCAGAGCAAAGCGCATAGAGACTGAAACGACGAGATCTCCACCGGAACAGTCTTAGAAACGGCGTCGTTTCTCCCGAACAAACTCTCCAACATTTCCGTTAATTTCCCGTTTTCTTTTCCGTTAAGTTTATCATTGCTCTGCTTCCCCAACAACTCAACTCCGTCTATCTCGCCGTTATCAACCGTCCAGCTTCTCTTCTTGTTCACCGCAGCTTTCAGCTCCAGAATCGATTCTCTACTGAAACTGAAAATCCGTTCCCGTAACGGCTCGTTCTCGTTAAACGTCACCTTGGGCCCACCTTGAGGTACTTTGAGGACAGCTGGCGAGATTAGCACAGACTCCCGCGTAAAATCAGGTTGACGTGTCACATTCTTAACTCCTCTAGATATCTCCGCGAACGTATTTATGAAATTCCACAGCGACGTACCGTCAATCACGGCGTGGTTAACGGAACACCCGATGAAAACTCCGTCAATCAATTCCGTCACCTGAACGGCAAGGATCGGCCTGTTATGTCCCTCGTAGCTCACCGCTCTGTCATAGGTGAAAAACTCCTTTACAACATCAGGAACGTCGATTCCGGCGATAACGTCACTGACGTGGACGGATTTCGCATCGGCAAAAACGAAATCGGCGCCGGCGTCATTGCATGAGAGGAAGACATGGCCGTCTTCGGAGGTGGAGAGACAGCCGGCGAGAGGAGGGAAGTGGGAGAGAGTAAGGGAAAGAGAGTGTTTGAGATGAGAAAGAAGCGCGTGGGGAGGAAGGTGAGGGCGCGTGAAGAGACATCCTTTCTGGATGTAGTGGCAAGAGAGCATAGGGAGATCGGAGACGGAGAGTTTTAGGTCAACCAGCGTTGACTTTTGGTCTGGAAAAACTATGCTTCGTGAGATAACAGTTACAGAGTTGTCGAGAGAAGGCATTTTTTTCTCTTCTTCTTTGGTTCTCTGTTTTTTTTTTAAATGGTTTCACAGTTTTGTGGGTGTGTTGTAGAGAGTGTGATGAGAAGAGAATGAGAGAAGAGAGGTATATATAGTGGAGGATGAGAGGGAGGAGAAGAGGTTCATGAATCAGATGATGATGTGGCATTATTTGCCTTTTCATTATTTATTATATAGTACCCTCTCCGTTTCAGAATAGATGATATTTTATCTACTTTATCTTGTTTCAGAAAGTTTTATGTTTTAATCTTTTTACTTTATTTTTATTGATAAATTGTAAATATCAAGATGTAATGATTGAAAAGAATTATGTTACTATTGGTTTATAATTATTAAAATAATTCTTGATAAGAGAAAATAATATATATTAAAAAAGTAATGATTATTTTTTAATTTGTGTAAAATATCTTTAACATCATGTATTCTGAAACAGAGAGTATTTCCTTATAAAAAAATGGAGTATATTGTTCAACTTGTCGCCTGTACTTTCGAAAAGTGTTTCTTTATTGTTAACTTTAGATAAAATATATATATATATATATATATTGACCATTATATAATTAAAGTGAGACAAAATTAAAGAGATACATTCACCCATTAGATAGATATGCAGTTAGATAGATATACAATTCCCATATATATGATATATGTCATAGATGTTATTGGCCTCACCTAAAATTTTAACGTTTAAATATATCTAAAAGTGGTATATAAGTGATTATATTAGATATTTACAACTATACACGATTCAACAAATCCAACCATCCACAAATCTAATATCCAAATTTATATTCTTATGTAGGTCTTGAATATCCCATAATATAAAGATATGGAACTCTCAAAGGATTGAAAACTTATGTTAGAGAATAATCAACCAAAGTTTACACTTTTCTTTTTCAAAAATTGAGTTGGATGTTTTAGATATTGATTATTCATAAATGTATCTATATTTATAAATATGTAATATATTTTCAAAATACACATATTCTGTTTCTCTCTTGTTCTTTATTGTTTCCTCATCAACACGATAAATTGAACCATGGACCACATTACCTAGATCACTAACACCATTGAACTTCTTCCATAAAAGCCTTATGTGTTTTTATTATACACTCATACTATTTATATTTCTCTCGATGATGCAAAAAAATTAAACCATAGACAACATGTTTAACCGTTTTAAACATAACATTTATTATCTTCATCATGTTTCTCTTTTTCTATTCATTTTTTATGTATGGTCAATGACTTAAGCGCCGTAACATTTTATATGACTTAACTCATTTTTCCTTTCAAAGATTGGCTTGAACATGTTAATGTTTTGGGATAACATAACATATCTCTCATAAGATGCATTCTTATATGACTTTTAAAAGTTCGGAGTTATCATTCAAGCTTCTAGAATTCTCGTGAGTATTCCACTATTGAACGAATCCTCGTTTACTTGAACACCGATTTCTGATAATCAAAATGTATATTTTTGTTCATATAACCTATTTGAATTCAATATTTTCATAATTCTAAAATTAGGAAATGTATTTTAAAATTTATGTACATTTCTTTGAACTAATATTTATTAATTATTTTAAATTATAGATCATAATATTTTTGAATTAATATATACAAAATTTAATCTATTATTTTTAAACATGAAACTCTTTAATTTAAGTTCATAACTTATAGTAACAATTATTAATACTTTGATTTATTTTATAAGATTTTATAAACTATATAAATAAATTTAATAAGAGTAAAATTATTAAATTAGAGTATTTTAGATCATTTTTCTAAAGAAATAAATTTTCAAATTCTTTTCAAAATTATTATATTAAACAATGCTAATTATTATAAAAATTAAAATGTAAATAATAAAGAAATAACAACATTTTACTTTATATATATATATATATATATATATTTGTCTAGTAATTTGATACTGTATTTTGTTGTTTTGTTTTGTTTGTGTAAACGGGTGTTGAAAGGGTAAATAAGAGTGTAAATGTTTAAGATAAAAATTGAATGGGTGGGATAAGATCATGGACCATCATTCAATTTATTTTCTTATATGTGTCACTCAATTTTCTGCAGTTTGTAATGATCACTACTAGTTTGATGCAATGGTTTCCAATCAAATTGAATGATAACTCATTGAGATAGACTTTGCTTATATCAGAATTTTTTTTTTCCTAAAAATATTATTTTACACTTTTATATATAGCACGAAATTATTTGAATATATATATATATAATCAATTTAATTATAAGGATTTCAATTTTATTTTATTTGCTATGATTAATACATAAATTAGGCATATATTATGAAATATTATTTTGAAATTTTAAAATGATACTCAATTCTTTTTCATGATATATATAACTTTCTTTTGATAGAATAATAAATTTGTTGAAAACTCAAACAGAGAAAATATCTAAATTTTCTTTTTATGTAATCCATAGACCATCCATAGAAAATGTGTAAGTTTACACCCATATTTTCTCTGTATGTAACTATAGAAAATATCTAAATTTTCTTTTTATGTAATCCATGAAAAAGGGTGTTAGAATGGCTAATCCATAGACTATATTTGTCTTGCGAGTCCCTTGTTAGTTTCGATTAATGTGTTGCTTCATTTTTATATATTTTTCCAAAATGTATTGCTTCATATCAAAGAGAATCTCTGAAGAAAGAAAAATTTGCATTGAAGTGCACAAAGATAGATATGTAAAATCTCCAAGTTTATTGCAGACTCTCTACATGACGCCAGCGAATCTACGTGGCGTGCACACACGCAGTTCCATTTCTTATGTGGCATACATGCACAAGTGAGTGTGTGAGATCACGAATGGCAAACCAAAGGCTACGGTTTTCATTTTGTTAAAAGTAACGAACGAGTTATATACACATTTTAAAACGTAAATCATTTAAATATAGAGGCTGAGGTGTTTTCATGTTTGTTACAAGAGGAACAAAAGTAGATTAACGAGTTTCATATTTAAAAGGAGTTTGTTCGAAAAGAGTCATCATCTCAAAACTTCACTATTCAAAATTCATAATCTAAAAATCTAATCTTATAAAAAAAAAAATTTACCTTTAATAATATCTGAAAACCAGTTATGTAGTTTTAATTGTAAGCAAAAGCGCCTTAAGCTCCAAAATGTTAGACAAGTTTTAAAGCCCGAATATTTAAAAAAATATTTGATATATTAATAAAATATGTATTTAGTGTAATTTTTTAGTTTAAAATTTATTTTCATATATTAAAAATATATTGTTACTAATGTTTAATATTTTAACAAATTTTAATTAATTTTAAATTTTAGTATTTATATCTAGAAAAAATACCCGAAAATAGACACTTTCAAAAATTTATTTCCAAACAGCGCCTCCTATAGTTGAAAAAAATCATTTCAAAAGGAATTTGTTTAGAAATAAATTTCTGAAAATGTCTATTTTAGACAATAAGCCTTATATATATTGAAAATAATGTTAATTAAAATTGATTGCAAAATAGTATAAAATTATACTTTTTGTTCGTCTTAGGTCTCTAAAATTCTTGGCACGGCTCTGATTATAAGTGATACCAAACAAAATACGATGATTCAGTGATAAAGTATATGTTATGCGCGCTCATCCGCTTCGTGTGACTAGAATTCGAATTTTATATTTGTAATATAATTGTACTTAAAGGGTATTTTTGTTTTTATATATTTCATTAAAAATGATGTAGGATTTTAAGATTAGTGAACGATATAGTAGATTTGTTTTTTGAAAAATTGGAGTTTTGAGACAATAAATCGTTTGAAAAGAATTGCATATATAAAGAGAACAAAACAAAGGAGACTTGCGTCATTGACGATTATTTTGTGTACTATTGTAAAAGACAGCGAATTTCTGTATTTAACTTTTATAAAACGTTCGTGGTGGTGGGAATAATTAAAACCATTCTACGAAAGGAAAAATATAATAATGCAGTCATTTTGCCGTAGATAAGATTTTTTTTGGTCATATGTATGCATTTCTGAAAATATTATCATAAAGTATTTGTGATTATGATGTTGCGATGTTTCAGCTATATATTTTGTTTCAGTATACCATATTATAATATAGAAAATTTAAGTATACGTATATACTTAAACCAGTTTAAGTATTTATCAATGTTTTTGGAAAATCACTAAACTTTTTATTATTGATGTAAACTTTAGTTGATTGTCTAAGTATATTTTTTTAATTTATGAATTTAGATTTAAGGTATTTAGTTTTATGATTATTAATAAAAATAATAAGATATCCTATAGGGACATATGATATTCATATCACAATCTAGCAAATCTTGATTGGTTTGTTTGAGGTAAGATCAAGATGGAAATTGCATAAATCTTTGACCGTATGAGAGCTGAGATTCTCAAATCCAAAAGATTTTATCTGTATAGAGATAAAAACTTCTAACACTACGTCCTTTGAATTCCGAGAGATTTGCATGGGGTAAGTGAACACAAAGAAGACTTGTAATACACCTTTTGTAGCATTTGTCTTATATGATTTAATATAATGATAACAAACAGGTTAAATTAAAGACCAATAAATAAAAAAATTATAAACTATTAGTATCATTCAAGTGTTCTACCGAAAGAAAAATGAGATAATTAGCAAGTGTGTTTAATTAAAACACTTTTAAGTCACTCTGTTAATTATGGGTTGTCATTCCTAAAATCCCGATAAAAGTCGGCTGATACAGTCTAGTTCCAACTGCGTTGGCCACTGTCACAACACTTCAAGTGTCTTATTTTATTAATCAAATATTATTGTAGAAATTACAAAATACTAATCATATATATAGCTTATGTTTGAACTAACTTTGACATTAAGTGTCGGTTTCTGCAATTATTACGTACACGAAGATTCTCGTTAACCGTCATTTTCGGTTTTGTCGGCGTCCTGAGATTTTTATTATTTACAAATTGCCACTTGAAGTGGTCTGAGCACACTTCTCTTTGATCGTTGGATTGAAACTTCTTCGTTCATTCATTTCCATCCGATGGGTTGTTTAATTTAGTTTACGTTAAGTGAGTTTGGCTGTGTTTGGGATTATCACACATGACATGACATCCACATAAACCCAAGTGTTTTGATTCGGAACGTTCTTGATATTGTTTGGAGAAATACATCTTTACTTGAAATTGATCTTTCATATGCAATCGTGGTTTATTTAGATATATGCTGTATACTGGATGTGGAAAAGACGACAAAAATAAATTATCAAAGAAACTACAAATTTACACTTTACTATTAGATAATGTTTTGGTGGTAGTGTGGCAAATGGGAATATCACCAAAACTACAAATCTATACCATAAGACATAAATCATCAATTTAAAATCTATAATTAAAATAAAACCATAATCAGGGCCTTTTAATTAGTATATGTGTGGGTCTACTTTACAAAATTTTGTAACTTCACTAGACACTAGCTCGTCCTTTGGAAACACTAAGAATTTTCTTGAATTAAGAATCTGAAAACAATTTAGTTGGTGTTACAAAATATAATTTAGTTGTGCCGTGATTTAAAAAAAATAAAAGTTTAATAGATTAGTTCCTCTATCGCTAGATTAAGGCGAAGCTTTGAGATCTACCACGTGTATGACAGGTTGACACTTCAAGCGAAGCTTTTATTTTTTGTATGTGAGTGTATTTTGTATTAGTTTTCAAATATCAAATTAAGATATGCTCTACAAAAATGTTTGAATATTCAAGTAAAATAAATGGTTGGTCGATGGTTTAATTAATTTATAGATAACAAGTGGATGCATGCGAATCATTTTGACAGTTTACAACCAGCCAGACATATGAGAAGCTTCGATCCATAAGTTAAAGTTTCTAATCATATGAATGTTAGTATTTTTATCTAGTTTAGTGAAATAAAAGAGTACTATGGATTAAAAGTCATGAGTTTTTATAGTAACATTATTCATCCATGTATGTAATTACAAATCAGCAAGACAGCAACTAGCAACCAATTTAACTTTAGATATTTGTATCACTAAGTCACTATACACGTTGGAACCAACGTAGCAAGTCTAAGGATATCTTGAAGTGAAGGTGATTGAAGCTTCATATGATGGACACTTGCTGATATTATGGGATATTTGTTAGAACTGAAAACAAGGACCATAAGATAAGGATATTTTTTAACAAGTTCTTACAAAAAGAACACAATATCCCCAATCATAATTTAGAAGTTTTTACAAGGGAACAATAATTAGTGCTAATAAAAAGTTGTAAAATATGGTTGTGGTGAGGATCTTGAATATAAAAGAAGAAAATAATTAAAAGCGAATGGGTATTTATAAAATTTGAAAATAGTTTTGGAAATAATAGAAAGGAATGAAAAAAAAACAAACTCATCCAAAAGTGGGTATTGTACTTATAAGTGTGTTTTCTGTTAATGCTGAATTATCGAGTCTTCTAAAAGTTGTGTTTTTAAGTTTTTTAAATTCAATTCTTACTTGAGAGAAAGATTAAACATGTTCGTACTGATAGATGTATGTTTTGGCTATATATATTGTGATTATGACTGAAATTATGACTGTTTCTTTTGGAATGATAAAACAGAAAAAGGCATACTGGCTATCCACCCATTTGGAAGGACGCCTCTTTCTAACTACGATTTTATTTAGTAAACTATTTGGTTTTTTTATATATACTTTTGTTTATCTTATTTTTTTGAAAATAACATTTTGTTTTTATTTAACTATTTAAAATTTCTTGCCAATACTTGACAAAAATGAAAATTTCCTTTCCAATTACAGAACTTCTTCTTCTTCTTCTTTTTTTGTTTTCAATGATCACATCGAACCCCCTTAGATGACTCTGATTTTCACATTTTTCTATCTTGGTCACATCAATTAAAAATATGATAAAGTTTTTAAAATTATCCATATAAAATGAATTTAAATGTTCATAGTAGTTAAATTAATCTTTAATAAACAAGACTATACAATACATATAACTCATATACTATGAGTCTATGACTGAGGACTCAATATACAAATTCTGAATATACTAATCATCTATATTTTGAAAAACATCTTTTTCCTCTAAAATGCTATTTTTTACCAAAATGACCACTTCTTTGGATTTCGATTGCTTATCTGTATTTCCTTAGTTACTTTTAAATCCCTTTTGGATTATCAGATGATTTTGAAAATGTTTACATATGTTTTTTTATCAGAAAAAAACCTGCTATGTTTTTTTAACCTGCATCTTTTTAATAACGCGTTTTTATAGGCAGGAACCCTAAGATAACCACAAAATTAAAGCGTTCCAAAGGGTAGTTAAATTCATGCGAAATCTCGAAATATAGTCTTAACATGACCAATCCTCTTGAACCATTAGATAATTTTGTTTTTCTCAAACTAAACTATACAACGTTTAGTGTTTAAAATTTTCTAAATGGTTGCTAAAAATGATATTTGCAAATATACTTCATAAAAGAAAAGAAAAATGCTTATATTTTATATTTTCAAAAGTATTACATGCAAAGCAAGAAATGATGTTTTGTTCTAATGCTTTGAACAAATTACTTTCCCTTAAAAAGAATTATCTAAAAAAATAGTGAAGGGAAGGAAAAAGGGACTTTCTCGATATGTCTCGTCGCCCACTACTGCCCGGTGTTGTACTCTTGTAATGGACGAGATTGAGTTAGTTTTCAGGCAGACAGCATTTGGAATATTTTGTTTTCTTAGTTCTAGAAACTACTTTATATAATAATTTACATGTACGATTAGTTAATGCTAATTAATTGAAGAGGCGGAATAAACAAAACAAAAACAACTAGCTAGTGCATAGCAAATTGAAAAAAGAAAAAATAACCTTAATTTATTTAATTTAGTTAATGTTTAAAATAAGATAAAATTTACATAGACTATTTTTTCTAAGACCAAAAAAAAAAAAAAAAGATCAGCCAGCAGCATTGCACACCCTTTTTGTTTTTTAACACAATTTATTTCTTATTAAAGTACATTAAAAAAAAGGTTGAATAGTGACTCGTGTGTTTCATGTGGTGGTGGTGCCACCTCAGCGCGCAACTTAGTCATCATCAAAATATCATAAAAACGTAAAAATACACACATACTCGTCCTCATCTCAACATTATTATACTTTTTGTTTTTTTTTAATGAAATCTCAACACTATAGTTCTTGTAAAAGTTCTAAATGAATTCTAAGAAAATAACTTTTAATATATTTTATCCTTCTTACGCGAGAATTCGAAATTTAGAATTAAAAATAACTTCTCTCCACAAGTAGCTAATTTCAGCCACCAAATCATTATAGCTAGATATATTCGAATTTAACATCCCCTAATAAAGGGAATTAGAAAACCAATGATGCTTTATTTGTCTGGAGATCATAAAGTTGTAGACAATTCTAATAACATGACAATAGACCTATATATATATATATATATATATAGAAAATTTATAATATTATTTGGCTCTAAATTAAGTTAGAAATTCGCATCTATGCGTAAAGGACACCCACGCACAATCGTATGTGGGGATGACCTTTCAACTGTCACCATTTTCTGTGGCCTTCTTGTTTGATTAATTAGCTCACGCGTGAGATAAATTATAAAAAATAAGAAGATTCATATTCTCGTATAATTTATACATTATCACCCACATAAGTCAAACCTTTGACAAGGCCCTCGTTTGTGCATATACTATTTGTATAATTATAAGGCCGGTTCATGTACCGCAAACTAAATGCATGTAACATACTTTGAACCAAGGCAGTGTTCGTCATATTCATTTTATTCTCCCTTCTCGATCAAGTATTAGCTTATATAAAAATTATCTTCATTCTTTTCTAATTTCCGTTTTTCGAGCTATGTTCATTCATCAGCGTAATAATTTCTTTCTAAGAAAATTTATCAACTCTCTTCAAATCATTTGAAATGGAACATTTGATAATAGATATACATCATCCATTCCAAAACTAAAAAAAGTTTGAAAATCCGATTCGTATGATTGATAGCTATGTATGATTATTTTTGTATTAAAAAGAAAAAGTGGAAGTGTTTGTTTTGTACTTTATATTTCCACCATTCCAAAATAGAGAAAATCTTTCGAACCCGATTTTGTTTAATAAAGTTATTCTTTCGCGATTGGCTTTTATATGTTGTTCGGGAAATAACTTAAGAGGCTCAAGTGAATTGAGTTAAATGCTTTGAATCGGTACCGAGATAATTACCAACTAATTTCTCAATGGTGATTACGTTCAATTTTGAAAATTTCTACAAAATGCACTGTCAATCTTAATTTTTAGTAGGAGTTGCATGAAGCAACGAAATAAATCAGAAAGTTGCACGATTTATCAAAAGTTATACGTTGACGATCTATATTCAATATTCATAATTAGTTTATCGTAGTTAAACTTACTGACTGATAAATTGTAATCTATATATGTTGAAATCTAACTGCAAATTATCAATAAAATTTGAAGACTAAATCTTCTTGTCAACAATACCGATAATTTATCAATGAATGTTTTTTTTTAACGATGGAATTCTCTTTGTTATGCCTGATTAATGTTGACGAAGTAAGTTTGATAGCTAATTCACTAACTTATCATTATATTAAATTGTTCTATCGTTAATCGTTATATCGTTAATTTATGACAATTGGTATTAAAATTAGCTATCTCCGCATGCAACATATTTTTTGTAGTGTTGAAAGACAAATGCTTAATTCTCTTTTTTCATCAACGACTCCACAGTCGTCGATTCTAGACCCATGCAAATAGATAAAGATAATCTCAACAAAAATCAACGGTTTATAGATAATTCCTTTAACGAAACTTTCAGACTATCGCAAGTACATATGATCTAGAACATATATCAACATGATTGCTAAATTATGAAATATATTACGTTCTTACGGTCTTACCTAACATGCACTCTGCATCTCTTAGGCTCACCGAGCATCAAAATTAGTATTGTTATTGTTGATAATTAATAGACAAAAGAATACTTTATATCGAAACCCATTATGTCATGTAAATGCAACGAACCCAAACCTAAATTGGTGACAAAAGAAAAAGAATCCAACCCTATAGTAACTAGCTAGTATAGTTTTTTATCCAAACTATATTGAATAAAAATCAAATAAGTTCAAGACAGCTGACATTATTTTTACATATAAATATCTAATTTTAAGTAATTCCTATAATAAAATATAATCATAACCACCACTACTACTAAGGGGGTTGATTGTGACATACATATAAAACAACAAATGTTTATATATAGAAGAAAAACAAAAAGAAGCTGTACCTAGGATAATATGATATAATATATATATATGATAAATTAATTTAAAATAAATCTATTTTTTCAACTGCATAATAGTTTTCCATTCTATTAAGGGGCACTACACACTCCCGATTAGACTTTTACGTCTGTACGTCTCTCTCCGTATGATTGTCGTTTGCTTGTCTTTTGTACCTTCACGAAACTATATGGGGGACATCTCACTCATCTAACTTGTGTTTAACTATTACAAAAAAAATTATCATTCTAACGTAGCTTTAAAACATCTTGTCCAAATCGTTAGGTTTAGACGGGACCATGTCATAATTTAAATAAAGATCGTGTGATAATATATCAGGGGACCATAAAGGGGTGGTTCGTTTGGTTACACATAATATCAAAGTGCATTTTTAGAATTATTTTGATCAGAAATATGATGAGGTCGATCGTGTTGAAAAGTCGAACCGAGCTGGATTATTTTTGACACCCTATACGCTGAATCATAAATATGGTTTTTTCGATAAAGGTTTTGAGTCATAAATATAGTTGCAGGTCATTGCGTTACGTGTTTTATCCGTGTTTCAAAAAGAGTTCAATTGATAAAATCATGACATTTATTGTAAATAAAGTTCTAAATAATTCCCATCGGGGTCGACCGTCGACGTGGGTCATGTGACCTACTACTACAGTAGCAGCTTAGCAGGCCACTTATACTATAAAAATGATTCGAATATTAAGATATTAGTAGATAAGTATGGTGCTGCGTCAGTATATAAGAAAAAAGAAAGAAAAAGCCAAGGCTATATATATGGAGACCAATAACCATAGAGTGATGGTGGGTGAAGTGGAATGATAAGTTAGATTACTGTGAAGATCGCGAATGCATGCAAGTTGGTCATCATGTACATCACAAGTGCATGCATGTCTTTTAATGTTGACCCATCCTACACACCGGCCTACACTTATTGTTCTAAATTTTGATATCTACGGCCGTATGTATACATCAACATATCAAGTATCTTGACAGAGAAACATGCGTATACCACAGAAATATGTGCGATCAAAAATCTCAGTCCAGTCAAACTTTATTTTCTTGTTTTTATTATCCCAATTAACAGTCAATTATTATACAAATTGTTATTCCAAATGTTTTCATTGTATAAATTATTATACAACTTCTTTTCTTGTTTTTATTATCCAAATAAATAGTCAATTACTATACAAATTATGATTTTCTTGCTTTTATTATCCACCTTATTTATTCTAAGGGCTGCCATTTGAAGGAGACTGCAACCCAATTTTAGAAGAGCCAACTCTAAATCGATTTGCCCCAAATCTCTGTTCTATTGTAAACCCGGTTAATATTCTAATATTTTCGGGTCAGGTAATTTAGTACTACTGTTTAAATCACAGTTGATGTGTGTAATTACACAGAAAACGTCAATGGCAAGAAAGATATACGGAAATGAAAATGAAATGGGTCATGGCAAGTGGAAAAGAGAAGGAACAGAGCTCATTTGTTATGTATCTTGTAATATCAAATTAGACACCCACTAATACTTTTTAAAAGGTTTTCCAACTCATGAAACTGAGCCTTTTGTCTTTTTCTAAATTGCAATTTCGGAAAGCTACAACAAGAGACTGATTCTTACACAAACTTGTAAACCAAAACAGCAGCATTCTTCATTGTTTTAGCAAAGCCTTGCGTTTCAAAGCTTATTACAGCATTTGAGCAGCTGTGTTTAGCTTCTCCGCTAGACTCAACTGTGTCCTTGTTATGCTTGACAGGTACAACAGAAGCAATTGATCCTGTCAAAAAAAATAAAAAACAAATCCATTAGCTTTTTATATTAGCTGTTTTGTTTTGGCTGTTGAGTTTTGCGATCTTTTTACCTGGAGACTATCATTCACGAGGTTATCAAAGACTTGTGGGGGTAATTTTGGAAGGGAGGCTACTGCATCTGCAATGATTCGTCCTATGTTGTTGTCTGGAGATTTTTGACCTTCCTGTGAAATTTCATTAAAACTCAGTATCAAAGATCATGCATCTATGGTGGATATTAGACATATCTGTTTTAACTAAAGGATATTATAAAAAAGCTCACCACCACACTGTCAACATATTTGTAGACATCGTCGATTAAAGTCAACAGCCTCTCCATTGTTAGCTCCATTCCTTCCAAGTCATTTGGGAGCTTGTCAACAGCTGTTGCCTTGAGAACATCGACTGCGAATCAAAATCATGGTTTCTGAATCAGTCCAAGGGATGAAAGTTACCAACCTAAGATTCTCAATTTAGTTAACTCAATGAAACCAATCTCTAGATACTGGACTATACATAGATGGCATAGGTTGCTATTAAATATAGATATGGAAGATAAATAAAAAAAGATAGGATACTCACATCCGACTCTCTCAGCCTCAACCATACGGAGATCAACAGGAATCTCTTGAAATTGTGCAGCGAGTTGTCGATCACCAAGTGAAAGGTTTGAAGAGACAAAAGCTTTTATGGTACCTTCACCATTTGTAAACCCAGTGTCCACAGTAAGATGAATTGGGTTTGTAACTTCTCTAGCATAGAAGTCATGAATCAGTGCACTTCCGCCATTGACCCCAGCACCAGTTGAATACCTGAAAATCAATAAAATTGTTCCATAAGCTATTCCAAACTAAGAACTAACTACCACCAATGCAGTATCCAACACATCAAACAAATAGCACCAAGAATCGTGTAACAAAGATAAGAGTGAAATTGAGAAGTACCAGCCAACAATAATCTCCTTGGGATTCACTTTTAAGTGTGAAGCTAACATATTGTGGTGGTAATCGATATCCACAGCAACCTGCATCCATATGAAACCACCAAATCAAAATCAAAATCAAACAGATTTACATTTGATCTGACAACAAGTTCACTGGCAAATCCAAAGACGTATGAAAAACAGTATTGGAAGCTAAATTCGTCTACACTAGTCCTATAAACCTCACATTCTCACAATCAAAAAATCATATCTATTCTTCAGCTACAAGCAGATCTAGAATCTCTAAGAAAAAGCCGAAAAATCCAGTTATGTAATTGAAACAACGATAGATGATTTGAGAGAAATGAGGTAATCAGAGATCAAACTCGAACCTGATCGGAAGATTCATTGTGAGGGACGGCGTATGAATTGCGGATATCGACGGTTCCGTCAGGTAAGATAGATCCGAGGAGAGTGCCGATGACTCGTTCAGCTGAGTCAGGACGTCTCACGAAGCAATCACAGACGTTAAAGATAACGAGAGGGTGGATCCTTGCCGTGAGTACAGAGGTAGTACCGGACGCCGTTGATGACGGAGCTACGAATTGCAAGACGGTGTGCTCGCTCGTCGCCGCCATGGTTAAGATTCTGAGAAACCGAGAACGACAAAAGGCGCGAGAGAGTGAGGATTTAGGGTTTCCGATGCGAGCGAGAGAAGAAAGAGGGAAAGAATGCAAAACAGAAAGAGAATGAGATAGCTCAGCTGCTAATGGGCCAACAAATTGGCCCATTATTTATTTGCTTGGACTAAAACCAGTCTCAATAATTCAAAACTGAATTATAATTTATTTATAGAACTATATAATATTTCTAACATTCAGTTAATCATTATTTAACTTATTTTTTATTCCAACTGAACCAAATCCAACCGTTTTACTTATGATTTTAATCCATTTTATTAAATTCAAACAAGAAAAAGGGACGCCAAAAAAGAAAAAGAAAAAAATCGAACCCATTTTCTAAAATTTTAGATGGCTAATCAGATATATTTTCAAAATTTAAGTGGTGTTTTCAGATTCTCCCAATAAATTGTCAACTCTCATTTCAAAAAGATATTATGACTCAATATGATGTAGAATTGAACTTTATTTCCAATATTTCCAAACCATATAAATAACAATGCAAACCATATACATAAAGTACAAATTTTCTCTAGTATTTTGTAACCACTAATTGTAATATAGAGAATATATATGACAATGTTTTTTTTCACTTTCAAGACTAATATCATATCTCATTCCCTTATTCTGAGAGAAAACATCAAACAAATATTAAAGAATTGTTTTTCCAATGATACATCATTTTGAAGGGAAAATAAGATTATGAGTATTAGTGCATCATATTTGAGGGAATATTGTTTATAAAATTATATTTTTTCTCAAAATGATATACCATTGAAAAATGATTTTTTTTTAAAAGTTTTCCTTTAAAATATAAGACCATTAGAAAATAATTTTTGATTTTAATATTTAATAATAGATAATAAATAAAAATATATGAAGGTATTCTTTTTTGAAGAAAGAAATGAAAGAAAACATTGTGAGAAAAAGTAGAGGTAACTATTAGAGATGCTTTAAGAACATCATGTTAAGAATAGACATCTAAGTATGTAAATGTTCTATTAGAAATTGGGTATTGCTTGTCATCTAATACGAGGAGAGCAATTGACGAAGAGACGATATATAAAACATTTTGAATATGCTAATTTGAAATTTTTTAAAAAAATTTGCAGAAAAGAAAGAAAATGTTTAAGAAATAAATCTTTTCAAAATTTTGGATATCTTTGGAGAAAGCGGAAGAATCTCAACAAATAACATTTTAAATATCATAATTTGGAAATCTTGAAAATCTTTACATACAAGAAGGAGGATATTTAGAAAATAAATCTCTTTCAAATTTTTGGATATATTTGAAGAAAGTGGGAGAATTTCACCAAACAGCATATTTCGCTAGTTGCGGCTTGTCATCTTCGTCGTCATCCTGTAAGAGCAAGAAATATATATATATATATATATATATATATATATATATATATTATCTTTAAAAATAAGAAATAAAAAAATGTTTAATAATAAAAAGGGTGAATTTCATTTTCGTTCCCATCTATTCCTCTTCAATTTCGATGTTATATGCTCCTCATAAAGAGGGAATGTTGAAAAATTGTATGGACTCCATTTAAACTAGTTACAATATATACTTGTAGATAACACAAAATAACAAGCTGTCTGCATGCGACTTCTTCTCTCTCAAAAGAAGAAAATTGACGTTCTTCCCATCCTATCTCCGGCGTTTCTCACGACGTCGGAACCCACTCCCTCTCTTGCCTTCAGCCCTCCCCTCCTTATGGAGAAGTCAAAGCAAAGCAAACCAAAGAAAAAAATTTCGAATCCTCATTTCCTCCAGGATCCCCAGCTCCCACATCTTCGAAAGCTTCAGAGGATAAAGTGGAGCTACCGACGGCATCGGCTATCTCCCCGACTATCCAAAGTGATGCCTCAGGCCAGGTCTTAGCGACAGTCTTAACCATCGAATCTAAAATCATTTCCGAAACTCCAGATCTCGGTGATAAGGATTTATCAATCCCTATCTTGCCGAAATTGCTGAGTTCTCAAAATTGATGCCTCAATTGTCGCCAAAACGACTAATTCAGCCATCAAAGAGCCATCATCGGTCTCGGGCTCGCCAGACCTAGGTATTCAGAAGGTCACCGTTGAAGAAATTCATCAGGAAACCATTAAGGAAGGAAATTTTTTGAAAAACTCTATTGACAGGCCAAATTCACCGGCGGCAGGAGAGAACTCATGGGCGGGTCTATTTAAAGGAACATGAAAGAGCTTATCACGAAAAAGAAAAGCTTTTGTCTTGCCCTCTGGAGAATCATGTGTGAAAATTCCAAACTCAGTAATTGAAAAGAACCGAAAGGGCTGGGAATCTTTCATCATTGGCCAGTTCTACGCTGGTCCCCCCCTCAATCACTCATTCATGCTATTATGAATGGAATTTGGAATCGCCAGTACAAAGATATTGCGGTGTCAAAGATAGAAGGAAATGTTTTCCTGTTTCGAATCCCAAATATCCAGACTCGCCGTAGAGTTCTAAATCAAAGATTGTGGCAAATAGAGTGCCAAACAATAATCGTAGCTAACTGGGAACCAGGGATGATTCCAGTAAAACCAGAGATAACTTCAGCTCCGATCTGGTTAGAATTACGAAAGGTTTCGCTGCAGTTTTCAACGAAGATGGGCTTAAGCAAATTGCGAGTTTGGTTGGTGACCCAAAGTTCCTCTACCCAAACACGAAAAACAAATCAAACCTAGAAGTTGCAAAAGTTTTCACTCTAATAGATCCTCGAAAACCATTGCCTGAAGAAGTTAATGTGCAGTTTGAATCGGGAGACATTACTAGGGTCGAGGTTTCAAGTCCATGAATGCCACCGATCTACTTCCATTGTAAGGAAATTGGGCATAGTCTCAAGAGATGCTCGACAGCGCCCCCAACGTGCACCAAATGCAAATCTATATCTCACAAAATTGAATCATGTCCAAAAATCAAAGGAAATGGGGTGAGGAAATCCACCAAAGTTAAACGGAAGTCTCTAGAAACCTTGCATACACCAAATCTTACTATACAGTTAACTAATCCCAATACCAAACAGTAAGGTGTTGATGGTCGGAGAGTCTAGTAAAGCTGAAGGGAAAAGAGTTATGGATAGCGGGTCAGAAAAAGATAAAGATAAAATCTCTGAGGCGGAACCAGACTCATCTGACACACTTTCAGTGAAGAGGAGGAAGTTTTTGAAGAAGATTTGGTTTCTGAGGAAGAACATGAATATTTGGAGGTTGTTTCAAAGAGAGATCGGCGAAAATCCAGGGGCATTGGCCCCAAACTCCATTAATTTCTATGTATACAGACATTTTTTGTTGGAATATCCGCAGATTCAATAAGTAATCTCATAGGAGCGGATTTAAAAAATGGTGCTATGGTAATAAGCCCATTTTTGGAAGTCTAATAGAGACTCACGTGAAACAACCGAAGATTGCTAAATTTGTGAATAAGCTTCTTCCTGGCTGGAATTTTGATGATAATTACGCATTTTCAGAGTTAGGAAATATTTGGATCCTTTGGCACTCGAGTGTGAAGGTTGTGGTTCTGTTTAAATCACTGAAAATGGTGACGTATAAAGTGAATTCCCCTAATAATCCTGCTAGCTTCATAGTCTCTTTCGTCTATGCATTTAACGAGGAAATTATTCGAAGAAACTTATGGAGTGAGATTGTCTCTTTAGCATCCAGTCTGAGGCTGTTGGGCAAAGCTTAGGCGCTACTTGGGGATTTTAACCAAATTCTAAGGCCTTTAGACCACTTATCTAGGTCGGATCTTAACATGGACAGAGCAATGAGGGTTTTCAATGACTCTATCTTGGAAGCGACTCTCTTTGATCTAAATTTCAGGGGGTGCTCTTTTACGTGGTGGAACAAAAAAGGGCAAATCCAATGGCAAAGAAGATTGATATAATTCTTGTAAATGACGAATGGCAAGCCCTTTTTTCCTTATTTCACAGGTTTCTTCGGTCCTCCGAAATTCTCAGATCATTCTCCAAGTGCCATTACTTTAAACGCGGCTCAGCCTAGGCAAAAGAAGTAGTTTAAATTCTTCAATTACCTGCTCAAAAACCCTGATTTCTTACCGTTGGTTTGTATCTCCTGGCTTTCTCATAATGTGGTCGGATCAGAGAACTATTCGGATTTGGAAAAGATAACTTAAGAGGCTTTTGAGACATTGGCAACAAAACAGATTTCACTGTTAAGTAATCCCTCAGAAGAGAATGTTGCATTGGAACTGGAAGCAACAAAGAAATTGGAGATTCTAGCTCAGGCAGAGGAGTCATTCTTCTTCCAAAAATCTCAGATCACCTGGTTAGGTATGGGGACAGAAACTCAGCCTATTTTCACAGAATGGCTTCAGTAAGGCAGTCTTTAAATCATATTCACTTTCTTGAGGTCGAAGAAGGAAACAGAACTGAATCACAGGAAGGCATCCAAGATATATGCGTTGACTATTTTAAGGGCCTTCTTGGTAGTGAAAAATCAAAGCCCTTATTCACCAAGCTGACATCACTGCTCT
>CM051374.1:20821624-20846624 GCA_028015245.1 Cardamine occulta
TCTCAATTTTCAATGCTCTGAAGCTCAGAAATCAAGCCTTGAAGCAAGCTTCACCAAGGAGGAAATAAAGGATGCTGCTCCCTTCCTAAAAACAAGACTAGTGGACCCGATGGTTATTCCGCTGGGTTTTTTACCAGCTGTTGGAGTGTTATTAGTCATGAGGTTACTACGGCAATATCAGAATTTTTCTCTTCAGAAACTCTGCTTAAGCAATGAAACGCCAAAAATTTGGTCTTGATTCCAAAAACTATAAACGCTTCAAAAATCACTGACTTCAGGCCCATTTCTTGTATCAACACTATGTACAAGATAATCTCAAGACTCTTGGCTAGTAGGTTAAAACTCATCCTCCCTGCTGTAATCTCTCATTCACAGTCGGCTTTTATGCCTGGTAGACTTTTCTCGGAAAATGTTCTTCTTGCCTCTGAGATTGTCCAGGGCTAGAATAGAAGAAATATAGAGCCTAGAGCCATGCTTAAAGTTGATTTAAGGAAAGCTTTCGAACCAGTCCGCTCGGATTTTGTCTTAGCCACCCTGACAGCGCTAGGTATTCTAGAAAAAATTATTATCTGGATCAAAGAGTGCTTATGCACCCCGAGTTTCTCTATTTCAGTAAATGGTTTCTCTCATGGATTTTTCAAAAGTTCCAGGGGTCTAAGGCAGGGGGATTCTTTATCTTCTTATATGTTTGTCCTTGCTATAGAGGTTTTCTCAAAGCTTATTATGTCAAGATTTGCATCTGGTTATATTGTCTTTCATCCCAAAACAGAGGATCTGGAGATTTCACACTTCATGTTTGCCGATGACGTCATGGTATTTTTTGATAGTAGATGTTTTTCTTTGCACGGTATTTTTGAGACCCTCCAGGATTTTGCTGGCTGGTCTGGTCTTATGATAAATAGAGACAAGACCACTTTGTTCCACGTTGGGCTATCACCTCAGCAAACATCGGATATTGCAGCTTATGGATTTACAAATGTTACTCTCCCGGTGCGTTACTTCGGTCTTCCTCTAATGTCTAGGAAACTACGGATCAATGAATTCTCGCCTCTTATTGTTAAGATCGAAAATAAATTTAAAGGCTGGGCAGTAAAAGCATTATCTTTTGCTGGGAGAACTCAACTGATTGTATCAGTGATTTATGGGACTGTAAATTTTTGGATGTCAACGTTTATGCTCCCCAAAGCTTGTATCAAGAAAATAGAGTCCTTCTGCTCCAGGTTCCTATGGTCAGGAGGTTTGGAAAACCATAACAAAGCTAAAGTTGCTTGATCCACTATTTACCTACCGAAAATATAAGGAGGTCTGGGTTTAAGAAATATCTCGGTTTGGAACACCATGTTATGTCTAAGATTAATTTGGCTTCTATTTTCTAATAGTGGTTCCTTATGGGTCGCCTGGCAGCATCATCACCACATATATGATGATGGGAGTTTCTGGAATCTCCAGCACCACTACAATGACTCTTGGCTCCGGAAATTTTTGCTTAAACTGAGATCCTTAGCTCAGAAATTCATCGCGTGTAATATTGGCTGTGGGTCCAAGGCCTGGTTCTGGCATGACAAGTGGACTCTTTTGGGACCTCTTATAACCTATCTTGGGGAAGATGGCTCTTAAAGACTGAGAATCCTTCTTATGGCAAAAGTTTCTGATGTTTGCAACTCTTCGGGTTGGATTATGGCGTCTCCAAAGTCTGATCAAACGCTTCAACTACAAATTTATATGTCATCGATCGAGCTTCCTAGCAACTCATTGGAGCCAGATGTTTTTGAATTAGAGATAGAAGGAAAGGGTCAAAGTTACTTCTCCTCTACAAGAACTTGGGAGGTATTCCGACCGAGAGATTCAGAGAAATCCTGGGCTCCCCAGGTCTGGTTTAAAGACTCAACACCCAAGCACGCTTTCAACCTATGGATTGCTACTCTCGACCGACTCCCTACCATGGCTCGTCTTGCATCGTGGGGCATTCAAATCTCCACAGTCTGTAGTCTCTGCTCTGTAGGGATGGAGACAAGAGATCACCTCTTTCTTCACTGCCTCTTTTCGCAAATCATTTGGGACGCTGTAATGCAGAGTATCAGGCACCGCCAAACAATTTTCACAGATTGAAATTCTCTCCTTAACTGGACCAAGGACTCCCATTCAGCTTCTCCAACTGCACTCAGGCTTATACTCACTCACGCTCTGGTCTATAATGTCTGGAGACAGAGAAACAACTTGATTCACAACCAAGTAATAATCCCGCCGCTCACTATCTTCAAAGATATTGACCGCCAGATTATCAATACCATCAATGCAAAGATGACGATGAAAAAATTCAGAAACCTTATGCAATGGTGGCTCCACTAAGGGATTCTCAACTTTTATCTTTCTTTAAGAATGCGATTATCATGCTTTTTGTTTTTTTATCTTCTTTTTGACAAGGAGCAAAGTCTCAGACAAGTCTCAGACCTTCTATTTTGTAATGCATGTTATTTTCATTATATGATTTTCACTCTTTAGCAAATATATATATATATATATACTTTTATATGGTAAAAAAATGGAGGAAAACTTTGAGGATTAATGGGGAATATGATAGTATTCCTCATTGCTACTAATACTACTTTCTCACATGGTTTTTTCTTTAGTATTTTGTTTAGTCAGCATCCGTATGAAATTCCCGTGCCGTGTTACACCGCATCTAATTGACTAGTTTAGTTAGTTAGTTTGATTATCATCTAATAATATAGTACCGTGATAATGAATCATTTGTTTTTGTTTTTCGTATACTACTAGTCTATTAAGATATAAAAAAGAGATAGGTGCTGATTTGTTGACGATTAGTCAGCATAGATTAGTCGTTACTCGTTAGTTGACAATCCATTTTCTGGATTAAGACGCAGATACTTCTCAAATATGGATTGCAAATTTGCATTGGTATTGCGAGTAAAAATCGTAGATCATATAAAATGAATTGTATTCAAATATAGATCGTAACATGTTCCAAAATTTCAGTATCTTACAACTAAATCAATCATATCACCAGTTTAATTTATATAAATAACAGATGGATTATAATAATAATAATCATAATCAATTCCTTCTTCATCCCAAATGGCTCCAGAATTCTCCCAGGAACGTCTTTGCCGCGTCAAGACTTGGGAAATACGTCGGCTCCATGAATATCTGACTCAGTGAGTCACACGACTCTTGACTCGCCGTCGCGTTCGTTTCCGCGCTTCCCATCATCGCCGCCACTAGCTGCCTATACGCAAAGAAGAAACTCTTCGCCGCCGCTTCCACTGCTTGCATCCCCTGAAGCAGATGGATCTTATCACACTCTCTCTTCGTCGCGTACAGCTTCATCGCCGCCTCTTGCAATCTCGGTCCTCCGGTGGGATCTACCTCAACCGCTAGCACCGCCGGTACCTTCTGCCTCAGATCTTTCGACATCTTCATCATCTCCACTAATCCTTTCGATCTGAAACAGAACGCATCGTTTTTCCCCGTCGATGTGATTTGTAACTGTTTCTTCAACTTGAGAAAATCCTCTGGATCCATTAGAATATGAAGATCTTCAATCTCCGCTAATAGTTTCCAGATCCTTTCCAGTAAGTAAACATCGTTCGAAGCTTTTTCGAATTTCTCTTCTTCAATACTGGAGACGATTCGATTTAAGAGATTTCCAGATGCGTAGATCCACGATTCGAGGACCTGGTGAATGATATAGAGAGTTTGATTCTCCTGATTATCGATATGATCTGCGTAAGGATTATCCTTGAGGCTGTAAAGCTCGTTCGGTCGGCAAATCGCATCGTACCGGAGATTAGGTTTTCCGGCGATGTTTTGTTCACCGAGTCCAAGCGTGTACTTACTACACCGACGCATCTCGTTATCAATCGTTAACAAGATCTTCTTCCCTATAGCTTCCGTCTTCCTCCACGTAGCTAGCTGTGGTAACAAACTCAACGAACTCCGTCCATCGCCGAGTGGAGCCGTCACCGATTCACCTTCCTTTTCATCATCATCCTCCTCAATGATCGCTGCAACAAGCTGGATCTGATTCGTAACGAGCGAATCTAGCCTCCGGTTCCATTCACGGTGGTTGATGTAGGGTCTAGTATCTGAGCAAACGGCTAAAACCAATCTGAAACTGATCTCCAAAGCTTGAAGAGCCGGTTTAAGAATCGGTTCAGCCGTCCATAGAGGAAAATCACGAGATGACCAGAGCTTTCTTAGCTCAGGAAGACGGAGGTAAAGCTCGTAAGCAGAGCAAGCAGCTGGTGCGGAGCAAGAGATCGGTGACGAGACTGCGACTTTAAACGGTGGCGGAATAGTAACGTTAAGCTTTGAAGAAAGCTTCGGTGAGTTGTTTGGTAAATCTGATGAAACCATCTTCCTTTTCCAATCCATATCAACCATTTTTTTTTTTAAGTTTCTGTATTTGTTTTTGTGTTTGTAAAACTCGAAACTGAGTTTGATGAGTATAAGAATACGAGGAGAGTATATATATATATAGAGAAATGGATAGAGAGGTGTGGGAAGTGGATAGGGGAAGGAGAAAAGGCGTGTGGAATTATACCGACGCGACTATTTTGAAAGTCAGCGTTGAGACGCTGTCTCTTTTTTTTGAATTTTTTATTTATTTTATTTGGAAACCCAGTCGTGGGACTGTGGATTAATTTCAGGATAACCTTTTTTTTTTTTTTTGGTTTCATTGCGAGGATAAACATTAATCTTCTATATTTATGATAAGATAATCAATTTATTGCTTAGAGTTCAGATGCATATAATTAATCGAATGTTATGCATTTATCTACTCAAAAAAAACATTTTCTCTTTTTGCTAAGAAATTTATCCTTTCAATGAAGAAAAAGTAAGCTATGTATCTGTGTGATATACTTTTATTAAATTTCACTTTTTTTACCAACTCTTTTAATAACCGTTGTTATTTTTACTACAATTTTATTGGCTGTTATATTTTATAAAGTCCTTTTCATTTGTTTGTTTAGGTTTTGCATATTATCACATCACTTATAATATTCAATAAAATTAATTTATTAAAAAGTTTTCATGCTTTTAAAATCTGTCATTTCATCAGAATTTTGTATCATTTTGATTAGTATATCACTTTTTTTTTTTAAGTCGATTATATATTTTGCCCATAACATACGTATACTGTCATGTAAGGATATCAATTTTTGATTTAGATATTTGCGATATCTCATATACATCGAGAGGGTTTCATTGATAATAATACAAAATTTCTGCCATTACATTTTCAAAGTCAATCATGCGTTATGGGTTGTCATTGTCAGCAGATCCCACTAAAACTCATATTCCTTTTTTTTTTATGTTCATAAATTTATTCTTCCTAAAACTACATTTACAAGGTGTAACTATCTGTTAAAAGGATTTTTTTATATATATATGTAAAATACTAGCTTTGATGTCTACAGTTTTAGACCTACAACTACAATTTAACCAAATCATGCACATGGTGTTTTTCATATTGTATTAACAATCTAAAACCATACAGATCTAATGTACCACACAAACAAGAAAACAATATGTATATCTATTTATAAAAACAAACAAAACTGTATGAAATTCTTTAGTTGCATAATTATGAAGAACTATGGGTTATGGTAGCTGCGGATCAAGTGGATAAAACTATCAGCGGATCAAATCATCTATTTTTGGAGCAATTCACGGTCTGCTGCCATCTCAGTTTATTTATTTAAAAAAGTATATCGCATTTGGTCCACAGCAGATTTTTTTTTCCATCCGCATTACTGCAGACTATAATTTATAAATGGTAAAAATTAGCGGTTTAATCCACATATGGTTTTATCTACCCTAATCGTTGTATCCATTCAAAACCTAAAAAGAAACATAAAGATTGAAGCCAGTAGACTCCAAGAACATCAAGGAAAGCTAAGTTTCTATTTTTGTTTAAGGTTGAATGGAAACTTGAACATCAAAACAAAATATAGGAGAAACCTCTTTTTCGACTTTTCCTATTTATCAAAACATGTTTATTTACAAAAATTTATGACTATTTATAGCTCAAAATATCAGGTTTGTACTTTTAAGTGAGAGATCAAATACAAATAGAGGTATTAAGATATAAATGATTCCTAATTGGATACTAAAAGAGAGAGACAGAGTAATGTACATCAGCTTTGTGGATTACATTTTTGCCTGTTTAACTAATGTGTCCGAAATTAACATTTAAGAGTGTATTGTTTTGCTTGTTTTCATCTAATATCGTATAAATTAGTATTTTGCGGAGAATTTTATAGTCATTCATTACTCTGCAAAACGATAAAATAAAATTCATGTGTAGATAAGCATTTTAGACGGTGCCGTGTGATGAATAAAAAAAAAAGGCACATGGAGAGAAGTAGGAAGAATATTCATGCGAAGCTTATCCAAATACGCGAGGAAGGTTGGAGTTTGGTCTCAATTTCCTTTCAAAATAGTTAATACTTGGAAGCTGTCGTTTCCTTTGACTTTGTTTTTTTTTCCAATCTTCAAGTTCAATATTCCATCTCACTAATATATTTTCTTTATTATTAAATGGTAAATAATTTTTTATTGAATAAGACTACTAATGTTAATTGAGATTAAACGGAATCTGTTGAAGTGCATGTACTCTATTTTGTGACCAAAACTTTAGTGGATGTCTCTGTTATAGAAATGGTAAACTAAAGGAAAGTGAATGATTAATAGTAACGGCTGGAATCGGTTGAACACACAACACAAACCATTTCTTCCGTTATAAATTAGACGAACATATAAATTTGGTATATAAGTTTAATCAATTTTTCCACTTCAAATTGTTTGTTACTAATCAAAATCATCATCCAAAGATTATTTTTAGTTAAACCTATCGTTTCTTCTCGTCGTTATCTCTTATCATTTCAAGCATACCGATTTTCTAACTTCCAAAAACATTTCTGCCTGTTTCATAAATAAGTAGTTACTGATCAAACATGATATGCTTAATACTCGGTTGTTAGATTTGTAGGCCATAGATATCCAAATTTAGCTTTAAAGTAAAGATTTCTCTTTAGCCTGAACCGTTAGCTAATTAAGACTCAATTAGCAGTTATATCTGTGATTAATGTGGTATGTTACTTTCATTTTTTTTAAGAATAGTTATACAGTTATACTGCAATATTAGTTTGTAGTGTTATTCACAATGATCTCTAGTTTATTTTATTTTTATTTAGCTAAAACCAATTTTTTTGCGTACATCGTATAACATAAGATATAGTACTTTATTTAGCTTTAATGTTTTAGCAACTCTACCATTATACTATTCACTTACTCTTTAATATACCACCCACCCCCATTACTCTCACAATCAAACTAAAAACATATATACGAAAAGTATGCGAAGGAATTACTTTTAATTACATTTAAACAAATAAACATATGGAAAGTATGCGAAGGAGTTTGTAGATTGGCTGCTTATTGTGTCTTTCCTTGGATGCTTCCTCATTCCGTAACTTTGAATTCAAATAACCAAATAAGTCATCCTTCGAGGGAAAAATAAAATTATTGCATAGTAGATATAGAAGAATATATCTCATCCACATATTTGGTTAGGCTAGATAAAGACTCGCGATTTATTCCATTTAGATATCAAATCTCTTCTTTTTTTATAATCCATCAATATGATATATATGATCAAATGAAACAAGCAACCACCGGTCCATACAAACTCTACAATATATGAACAATTTATCTTTCACCATTTTTTCTATGCAAACTTAAATTCATACGTCTTATGATAGGATTTGGACTTATATAGTATTATTTCACGTGCAAATTAATTTATTAGAAAGAAAAAAAACGAATCTGTCTTTCTTAGAAAAAAACGTTTCTCCAACTCCAAGATATATATAGAGTTTATTTTTCTTAAACATTTGTGTATGATATAATTTTTTTTCTGTGTTATATGTTTATGTAAAAAAAATGAGTTAGTCGAAATATATATGTATAAGTATAACTTTCTAGAAATGGATACAATATAAATTGGTCTATCCAAGTAAGTATCAAAAGGAGATCTGTTACTTGTTAGAATTCCTTTCACGTTTACGATAAGTCTTTCCCACTCTTTAAAAAAAGTTTATTTAGCCTATATACATATACATAGTCTTTTTCCTTATACATCATTTACTCTCCAAACGTTATTTATACAAAAAGAAAAACAGTGACATCGTTTATTCCACTAGGAAGAACTAAATTTTTTTTAATTGTTTATTAACTTTTAAATATTAATAACGATGTAAAACTATAAATTTGGCAGAGAATTGCAATAGAGCAGTATCGAGTGTCTAATATATAAAAATGGCTTTAAAAAATTCAACGTACAGTATCCACTTAGGATTATCAAATTATTTTCTTGTTATATTTTTCTTCATTTTGACTTGGAAATATTTGATTGTCTACACGGTAGATAGATATAGAAGAAAATGTATTTTTATTTTCCCCGCAACGAAAAAGAAACAAAAATATTAAAATCTGATATATTCCTTTACAGAAATGAAATAATAGAGACCATTCCAAATCGGGGTCTGGCTTCCATCCGTTTGCTAACCAATCAAGTGGTCTCGCGCGTAAGAAAATGACACGTGGGATTCGTCATGTGCATCACCCAACTTGGTCCAACTCTATCTGTTTTTGTCTACTCAACTGCCACGTGGTCGAACCAGATCAAGTTAACGGTTCCAGAACAAGAACACACGTGGCAAGACAGCTGGAACTCTGATTGGCTTTCACGTTTATCTACGCCGCTGATTAATCCTTTTTGGATGGGCCCTCACCAACCACCTTTATTTTTATTTTTTTCACATTATTTACCACTCCTCATATCTGAAGAAGCAAAACATATATGATTAGTGAAAAATAAGGATGGAAATATAATGAGTTTTGTACTAATTTAAAAATTGTATAATGACCAATTAACCATCAATTTTCAACTATTTTTCTCAAAATAATACAAGTGATCTATTTTTTTGGTTTTTTTTTTGCTTTAAAAAAAATTCTTTATCAGATTTATTAATTGGCACAACTTTTTAAAAATTAACAAAATCGTTTTAATTCACGGTTATAAATAATTTGAATAGCGATAAGTGCATTTGTTGTGTTTGTATTAATGAAATACATATTTTTATATTTTATTTTATTTTTGCTAAAAGATTTTTATGTATTTTTATATATTTTTATTGGATTTGTTTTAATTAAAATAAAGCTGCATAATCTTTCTCATTTTATACTAGTATCTAAAAGAAAACAACAGATTTGGTTGTAACCTCGTTTGTGGATAAGCTCGTGATTATTGTTATGAAAATTTTAAATCATAAAATAAAAGAGTTAGGGGAGAGTCAACAAAGATTGAGCTAACAAAAAAAACAGGTTTCCTGGGAATGAAGCATGTCTCCGGCCGCATTATCCGACCATTATCTATTATTTTTATCTTCCTTTCCTTTTTTCCTACTTTTTTTTCATTTTTTAATCAAGAAACCAAGTTATTTTAGTGATTAACAATAATTAATTTAGTGTCATCGAAAAAAGGTCGAAGGGTTATATAACTAAATAATTAATCCGATGCTTAAATAAACAGTTAAAACTTTCAACCGAAAATATTAAATAATAGAAGACAAATTTAACAGACAACGATAGCTGAATAATCAATTGCTATATTTTTTTAATTTATTGTATTAACTTTGAGTACCTTGTGCTTTTTAGTTATTGATTAACTTAGATTGGCATGATTCGGATAAAATTTGATATGGGAACACATCATACTGCGTAAATGCCTCAATAAATGCCGGTAGGGGAAAATATCAAATTATATTTGCATGTGGATGAGATCAAACGCCAATAAACAAGTAAACGACTAAATTCTTTGACGGGACATTCTTACTTTTTCTATATCTTTTTCCAAGCTCTATTTTATTTATGTATTGACTGACTATTGATGAATCTCTCACTTACCACAAAATGAAAACTTTAACACCAATATTCTGGTTTTAGGTTGGTTTTTATCGATTAAAACAACTATATTTTGAAGAGAAATTGAATTTTATCGTGTATATTAACACCAACTATATTTATGAAACATCTATTTTGATAGTTCCGGTTGTAAGGAAAAATTCGTTGGAATTCTTAAAATTAACTAAAAAGAAAAACATATGGTATTTTTACGGTAATTACCTGTTTCGAGTTCATAGCACTTGGAACCGTATTGTGGTAGACAGTAACCATATTTTCATGAATCCATGTGATCTCTCCATCATAGTTTAATTCTGTGAAATCTCGTACTAAAGAACTATGACGTTTTTGAGGATGTAATAATTATATATAAATATTTAAAAAGGTCGTAGAAATTTGATGTATATCCGTTCGGAGACATGAAAACATCTTCTCCTTCTTCTTTTGATGTCGGACTCTTTTTTTGACTTAATTGCCAAGAAAAATGGATGCAATTTGGAATGATTCTGAGGTCATCACTAAACGTTATCGCAGAGGGAAGTCCTTATCCATCAATTATCAAAAGTCCTATATTAACCAAGCACCACATTTCTCTTCCTTTTTATTTATTTTGGTTTCCTTCTAAAATATGCAAAAAATAATTTAATTGACGTTAATTAAAGACCACATTCCTCATTTTGGTTTTCTCTTTTTTTGTTTGGTTATAATGTTATTCTAATTATCAAAAGTGGGACGACATGTTCCTCTCTTTACTACGCAATTCCCACGCTTATGTTTCTTCCTCTCATGGGAATGCCTAGGATGAGTCTTATCCAATTTTTATTAACTTTTTCGTTTGTTTTTTCTTATAACAATTATTAACAAAAGCATCCTTGTGCTTCAACCAGAGAAAAAGGCATGCTTATCCCCTCTAATTCTTCTTTAAACAGTTTTTAAAAGAAAACGTATAATTTTGATTAAATTAATATAAAATTTACCATGAGGAAAAGCTATGCAACCTTCTAAAAGAGTTTTTCATAAGCTGATGCTATTTTGTGAGATAATCAAAGACAAGATGGATTCAAGCTCATTTAAGGTAGATAAATATATAGAAAATGAGATTGAAATGAAATAGTTTATTAAAACTTTATTTCGTGCAAGTAAAAATAAAGAAAATGATTTTTATATTGTCACCAAAAATACAATAATTTTAGATTTGATTACATAACAAGGAAAACTAAAAGGCTTGTTCAAAGTGACAACTCTCTAGATTACAACTTTGCATTGATGTTTTAATTTATAAATTTATATGAATCTTTACTTACTAAAACTCTAGTTACATGAGTTAATGGACTTCACATGAAACATTATTTTGGGTTTTTATGGATCCTCATCCTCTAATATATTTTATATTTAAGGAAGCGTGATGTGAATTAATAAACCAGAAATGATCTGATAAGTGAGGTTTGGACTTCAAAACCACCTTTGGTTTGAAACATAACCGCAAGGCTGCAACCTAAACACCAATCGTAGTTCTTAATAGACAAAAGAATACTCCATAACATTTTTTTTTCTTTTTTTGCTACAAACATTATATCTGAACCCATTACACTTTTTTTCTTGTTTGCTACAAACAGTATCTAATTTTCTGATAAATGAAACCATGGTTTAATGTGTTTCAAGAAGACATTTATAGCAGAAGAATATGGTGATGATGTTCATTCATATTTCATACAAAGAATCCGCCAATGCTGGACTTGCAAAAGGCATCACCAATCATCTAAACTAACTAGTGTTCACTAAGAGGTCTTGAAGCTTTGACTTCCACTTGCTTAGGAACATGTTCAGCTGGGTAGCAGCAACTTGGGACCCATTTTACTATCCAAGAGCTAATTTTTTGCATCGGAACATACCTTGAAAATCAATCCTCCCTCAATGGCACACACATCCGGGAATGGTGGTGGAAACAGAGCATGCTCTAGAGCTAAACAGTCACATCTCATTTTAGAATTTCATCAATCAAACTAAAGAGTTCCCTCACTCTACGCAGGTGCATTTCTTCCTCCTCGTTTATCTATATGCTCAGCTAAAACACCCCAAGAACAAGCACTGAGTCACAACAACAGCTTCAGCAACTTTTAGATTCTTAGAGAAATATCTCTTTTGCCTTCTGGTAAAGAGTTTCTCCATCAAGAAATTCTCATGATTTGTGTTCGACATTGAATTAGCAGTGGCAGAATTTGTGTTCACTTGTGGTAATTTTGTGAGGACTCTTCAACATTTTAGAACACCTGCTATAAGATATATAAACTAATACCAAGTGTATTTATAGAGCTTCAAAAATTCTAACTAAATAAACAAACCAATAACACAAATTCTCAACGAAGAGAATATTAAAACCAGAAAGGAATGTTTTTTTATAAAGAAACAAAATATCCATAACGTGCAACAATGAGATTCTGAAAGCGAAAATAAAACAAGGTTCGACTTTGATTATAAAAATAAAATAGCAAAAGCTAGGACCGGCGTATTTTAGCCGAACAGATCGAATCCCATGTCCCCGTCAGACTCTTCCGCAGCTTCTTCCTCCACAGCTACTGCAACTGCAGCTGCTCCACCAGATTCTCCTGAGACTGGTGCAGCCACTGCTGCAGCAAACTTGCTCGGATCCTGAACCATAAATTCAAAGTTACAAAACACTTTCATGACTAATCATAAAAACTGAAACTCAAAGAAAAAGGGGCAAACCTTAAGGAATTCCTTCACATTCTCAGCCTGAGGGAAAGAATACTCAGTAGCTAAGGCCACAGCAAGAACATTCTTGTAAGCATTGATGAACATGTGAGGTGCAGCTGCCAAGGCTGGGTAAGATATTGCAAGAGAAAGTGAGGTAATCATCGAGACACCAGAAGCAAACTTGTCAACAAGCTCGGCTTCAGTGAGGTTAAGCACTTCAGGATCAAACACTGAGCCATTATCATAGACTGACTCAACGACAAGACCATAAGAGAACGGCCTGATTCCAAGCTTGGCTAGAAGCGCAGCCTCGGATGAACCAACTTTGTCGCCTTTCTTGATGAGCTCCACAGGAGTTATGATCTCAACGGTACCTTTGTTGATTTTGGTTGGAATGTTAAGAACCTGGAAGAAGGAGGTCTGTGATGGGTCAAGACCGGTGTTCCCTGGTTGCACGACCACATCAATTGGAGCAACTAAACCCACACGAGCAGGAGCTCCAACCTGTCCAAACAAGACACAGGAAGAGAAGCTACAGAATGTGAGCCTAAGAAACTAGAATACTCTCAAATTCAATCTTGAATTCAGTGGTTTGTGTTTCATGACAGAACAAAAGGGTATCTGAATTCTAATTTGAACCAAAATGCAAACTATAACACTTTACAAGTTAAAAATCTTGAGAAATTGATTAAACGAAAATCATCAATTAACAGTACAAGCTAAGGAACACATCAATCAATCAAAAAGAAAAGGGAAACTACAAATCTAGTCTCCTCAAAGCTCAAAGAACCAAAATAGCTAGAATAATCTCAAATCTCTATAACTATGTTGCTACGTTTCAAGCAAGAAAACAAGATAATATATGATTCAGAACCCAAATGCAAATTTCATTTTCCAAGCTAAATAATCACGATTCACGAGCAATATGTTAGATATAAAACATAAACTAACGAAATTATCAATCCATAACAACTATAACATCAAAGAAATCGATGAACAAACCTTGTACTTGGCAACTTCTTCACTGACTTCCTTCAAGTCACCTTTGGTGAAGATCAATCCAACATTCCCCTGTTACAAGCATATCAAATTATATAAAAGCTTCAAAGCAAACCTAAAATCAATAAGATGAAAACAGAAGAGAAATGAACCTGAAGAAGAGGAAGGAGGTTAAGGAAAGCTTGATTTCCTGTTTTATCAGCATGAATCCTCACAGTTCTCTTCATCATTGTGTTCTTCCCCATTAGAACAACGGAATCACCTCGTAGACCTTTCCGAATGTTCTGAAGCTGAGTGGATCCAACATTATCAGCTGCCACGACAAGAATCTGAGGGTATTCATTCAGAAGCTGGCATAGCTTCGAATCGTAAGCGATCTTCTTCTCCGCCTTTGTTGCTTTCACTGCCATTGCTACTTAAGATAAAAGGAACTAAATATTGGGGGTAAGAAAATCAAGGGCCTAGACGAAGCTCGAGCTCGTACAAGGCGGACAGCGAATTGGCGCCGTCTCTTTAACCTCTACTACTGTTTGTTTTTTCGAGTAAGGGGAGATAACCTAAAACAAATAAGCTGCGTCAAGGAAAAGAATAACGGTTAGAGTCTCTGTGACCTAGATCTAACGGCTCATATTTATTGGACTTGTAGTCTCTAATCCTATTATCTCTAAGTTGGGCTGTAGATGTGGATCGAATGAGCTTTTAGCCCAATAGTAGTATATCAATGAATTCATAATCTTAAACACATGTTTGATTATATCATACAGTTAAGGATATACAACTATTGTATAAGAGCTAAGTTAGCCAAGTCATACCATTTTGATAGGATAGGAGAACCAACTGTGTATGATTTGAGTGAAGCCTCTACATTATCTTGTTCATTTTTATATATATTTTTTATTTTTCTATTAACAAATACATGGCTGAAAATGAGGGTTGATACTAGTTAATAGTTAAGCATGTAACATAGTTTTTTTTTTCTTTTTCACTAATTATCACTCTACATGAAGTCATGTAATAAGTTTTGGAAATAAAATGAATTCAAACGTAGAAAATAATCTCTTTTACGTACAAGCATTGGAGCAGATTCCACCGTCTGAAACTTTTTTATTTTGCTAGGATCAACATTGTCTAGTATGAAGATTTGTTGGCGGATGTAGTGTACTCAATTGTCGACACATTGTTTGCCCCTTTTGTTTGACTGGTTATGTTACAAATATGATTTTAGTTTATTTCTTATGATTTAAATTATCTTATCTAACTGTGTTTATTTTATTTTATAGATCATGTTGACATGTACTTTTGGAAGGGGAAATGCCATACTTGTATGCCCAGTTGAAGGGTTCAACAAGCTCCGCAATCCATTGGCTCCGAATTGTCTCCCTATTGAGATTCGAACAAGATTCACATAAATGACACTCCAAGACTTCATCTCAAAAGTGGTGAATCTACATCCATTTCCCATCTCAACAAAACTTTTAAAAATATCTTTTTAATGATCTTTTGATATATTGGTTATAAATATTGTTGTTATATTGGTTTTATGTGAAATATGACTTGAATTCGTTTGTGTTAACAAAGTAGCTCTATTAACCACTAGACTTGCAGGAGTTGCTATTTTTTGCACTCACAAGGTGTTGGACTATCGTCAAAAGCATCGTCGAACATCTTAATATATCATCATAAAAATAGTTTAATGAATTGCCTTTGTTTTAGTAATTTATGAATATTAAAGTTAATTAACTCATAATTGGTTTCTCTTAATAGTTGTTTGTGAAGATAGTCCCACTGAATTCTCTTTCCGGTTAAGGTTTGACTGGAGTCAAAGTTTGGAATTGGAAGATGATTTTTTTTTATGTTGGGTCCAGTCAAAGTTTTGAGTTTATGTTGCTTTGAGGTAAGGTGATTTTTAAACTCAAATCTTTAGATTTTCTGTTTTTTTCTCCTTTATTTATCTTAGATTTTTTATATCTTGAAATATACATATTTATCTTTTAGTCAATAGTCAAAACATAATTTTTTTTGTTTCTCAGTAATTATCACTCTCCATGAGGTTGTGTAATAAGGTTTGGGAATAAAATGGATTCAAACGTAAAAAAATAATCTCTTTCAAGGATTGGAGCATATTTCACCGTCTGAAACTTTTTCGTACAAACATAAAATATTAATTTATAATCAACATCAAACATAGATGAATCATGCAATATTTTGATACTATTATGTGCATGACAGTTTTTGACACTTATACCACAACAAATATTTAGCGTAATATTACTTGAGAAAAAAAAAAGAAAAAAAAGTAACCATTGGTTATAAACTTATAATACTGACAATATGATGTCAAAAAGGGGAAAAATAATAATAATGACAATATACAAAAAGTTTTAGAAAAGAGAGAATATAGGAGTGGTTATTATTTCTGGCAAAACTGGAAAGCAAATCAAAGATATACATTAACACAAATGATAAATTCGCATGTAAAATGAATAGTTTTTTTTTAATAAATAAATAAATAGGTCATTAAGAACAAATTAAATAAATAGGTATGTGAAGCGATACAAGTTATAATCATCAGGTCAAGATATAACATTTTCTGAAAAATTATAGATATGTTTACTCTTATTTTAGAAAAGTAAAAACCGGAAATTGTTGATAAAAGTTGAGCGTAATATTATAGCTGTAGAGCCTATTTTCATGGGAACAAAGTTTTAGAGGGAAAAAGAAAATTTAATTCTCTGATTTTAGAAGATAAGTAAAACAAAAGTGGTGTCTTTTTTAATTCCCTAATTTTTGAACCAGAAAAATCATAAAAAAATATTTCCAAACGTTTTTTTTTTCCAAGCGGTTGAAACGACTGAGGAACCTCCTTGAAAAAAGAGGATAATCACTATCAGCAACCGAGAGAGTAGCTGATAAATTTTGAGTTATATTTTATTTTCCTCTCTTATCCGTTTCAGTCACATAGAGACGGAGAAGAAGTCAAGGAAACAAAAAGAACAGAGAAAGGAGAGATTCTCTCTTATTTCTTTGTCTCAAGGTTCCAAAAATGTTTTTCCCTTGAATTTCCTCAATATTTTGCCAATTCTCTACGTATTTTTTTGGTAAATCTCATACAAAGTTCTGTTTATAAACTTCTTTATCCCTTGAGTTATTTAAAATTTTGAAGGTGGAAGCTGGTCTTCACTCTTTTCATTGTTATAGTCACTCATCTCCATACTAATGAAATCGATCATTCAATTTATAAAAGTGACCTTTTAGTCTGTAGGTTTAGCAGAAACTTTAATGAAATAAGAGTCAAGACTAGTTCTTCTAAAGGTTTTTTGTTTTTTATATAATTATGAAGCAGATTTTGAAGATGTCGATTAAGGAAACAGAGGATGGAATAATAGAGAATGTGATTAACGAGAGAGGAGATGAGTTGAGCATCAAGAGCTTTCTATGGGATGGTGGTTCTGTTTATGATGCTTGGTTTAGCTGTTCATCGAACCAGGTTTTTAAATTCAGTCACTTTCACATACTAAACCAATAATATAGTCATGTTATATGATTCAAAATAATTCTAAAATTTGTTGGCAGGTTGCTCAAGTTCTATTGACACTACCTTATTCGTTTTCACAAATGGGAATGGCATCAGGTGTAATTCTGTAGATCTTCTATGGTTTCATGGGAAGTTGGACTGCTTATCTCATCAGTGTTCTCTACCTTGAGTACAGAAGTCGCAAAGAGAAACAAAATGTTAACTTCAACGACCATATGATTCAGGTTCACAAAACTCTTAGATTCAATCTCCACCGTTAGATCTTTCATCCGCATTGATTAAAAACATTAATCGCAGTGGTTCGAAGTGTTAGATGGTCTACTTGGTCCATATTGGAAAGCAATAGGATTAACATTCAACTGCACATTTCTTCTCTTTGCTTCTGTTATCCAACTCATCGCTGGTGCAAGGTTGGTAATTAGGAGATCTCAATATATTCAGTATTGATTATAAAACCATATTGATTTTTGATTCTTAATTGTGTAATAACAATAATGGACATGCAGTAACATATATTATATAAACGACAAGCTGGACAAGAGGACATGGACTTACATATTGGGAGCATGTTGTGCAACCACAGTGTTTACACCGTCGTTTCACAACTATAGAATATGGTCCTTTCTCGGTATTGGCATGACCACTTACACCGCTTGGTACCTCACCATCGCGGCTCCTGTCCACGGTCAGGTCGAAGGAGTGACTCATTCCGGTCCAACCAAGCTGGTTCTGTATTTCACAGGAGCCACTAATATATTGTTCACTTTTGGTGGCCATGCTGTTACCGTGTGAGTATTCTTAGCTAGACCTGGACTTTGACTGTTTATTTTTTATTTATAACTTTTAACGTTTAAGATGTTAATAAATTTGATTTTGCAGGGAAATAATGCATGCAATGTGGGAGCCAAGAAAGTTTAAGTACATATATCTAATGGCTACACTATATGTCTTCACCTTGAAATGTGATATGATTTGGTTTGGACATTTCCATCACATTGAAATGTGATAATTTCTGTACGTAATGCAGTTTATAACATTCGGATTCGTGTGCACGCCGCTATATTTGGTATGGGAGAAATTGATCGGAATGCACGAGACAAAACGCATTTTGGTACGAGCGGTCACAAGATTGCCAGTGGTGATTCCAATTTGGTTCTTTGCCATAATCTTCCCTTTCTTCGGACCAATAAACTCAGCCGTTGGTGCACTCCTAGTTACATTCACTGTCTACATTATCCCACCACTCGCTCAAAACGCCGCGGAGAAGCCACCGAGGATGATTGGCGGTTGGAGAGGTGCATATGTGGTGAACGCGGTGGTGGTGGTTTGGGTGTTAGTGGTTGGTTTTGGGTTAGAAGGATGGGTGAGTGTGATTCATTTCATTAAACAAGTTGATACTTTTGGCCTCTTTGCTAAAATAAACTCTTGGACTCTCTCTGATTATTGTTTTAAAAGAGAAAAACCATTCTTTTTTCTTTTTATGTGTGTTTTTATCATGCTACTACTACATTTACCATTTTCAATTGGGATATTGATAAAATCTCTACAATTATTTGGGTTAATAAAATCTCTAAGTTTATCCGTTTATTTGCAACTTCACTGACCAGTAGGTAGTAATGGTTATTATTGAAAGCTTATTTCTTTAGAATCCTTCCACAGTCGCCGCTGATCTTCTCCGCCGTAAGTTCTCTCTCTTTCCCTATCAGATCCAAACCATAAAATGCCTTCCATTGTTTCCTTTGTCGCGAAACGAAGCTGGTGTTTCTGGGTTTGTTCTCTGCTTCTCTTTAAGTTCATTAGGGTATGAATTTTAGGGCATTTTGCTTAATCTCTAGTGTTCCTGCGTTGGAATTTCTGGGAAAAAGTAGAAATTTCATTGTTATCTTCTTCCTTATTGTTCTTACTTACGTTTGAAATACAGATCACTCTTTGGTTGCCTTTGTTTCGTTTGTTTGATTTTAACCCCAAAGACTAATACTTTTTGTCGATTCAATTTCTTCAGAAACTACAGAGATTTGTGAGGGATCAAAAATGGCTCCCAGAGGAAGAAAAAGGGTAAGCTTTTAACTGTTACATTGACGATTAAACACATAAGTTGATGTGGTTGTTTTGGGACTTGCTTTGTTTCTTGGATTTCTCTTTTGTTCAAATTGATTCTCAATGAGAAATAGAAATCAGTCTTGATGATTTTTCTCTGTTTGATAGAGTTTTAAATTGCTACTTTTTGTTTTGTTTTGTTTGCAGAAAGCTGGACTGAAGCGAGAGGATGCAGCACGAGATCGGATGAGAGCTATGGGGTTTGAGCAGCGTGTAATCAATCAAAGTATCAAAGAAATTCTACCGGTTTGTTCCTTAGTTTTAATGTCTCCATTTTCATTTTGTTACCAACACTTTCCTTGAAATTTGAAACTCACTGCTTTCACACACTTTTTATTTTCAGTTGTATAATGACGATTGGTTGCTGATCGAAGAGGAGAGCTATGTTCCCCTCTTTAATATTTGCCTTGAAAAGCAAGAGGAGATAAGCAAACAGTTGGCTACAAATCAGAATGAAGAGATGGCTGAGGACCAGAACCAAGTAGCCGTTAGGGAACAAATCGCTGATCAACTGGCTGGGGAAGAACAAACCAACCAATTGGCTGAAAATCAAATTGAAGAGATGGCTGAGGACCATAACGAAGTAATAGCTGAGGAAGAGCAAGCGAATCAACTGGCTGGGGAAGAAGAAGCCAACCAATTAGCTGAACACCAAGAAGAAGAAAAGGTGATTTGTTTTTCTTCCTTCTCTTTCTTTGCATGTTCTATAAGCTCTACCCATTGCACTATATAACTGTTTTCCTAAACCTTTGGTCCCGAATTTGTTGCTTCTGTTCTATTGTTGGGATCAGAAACTATTGACTGGTTTCTTAAAAGAACTTGTGGCATGATCCATCTTTTGTACTACAGGAGTCGGAGATGCATGTTGAGGATGGAAGAGACCAAGCTGATACTGTATCAATCCCTAGCGAAGCAGTCATGGACCCATCACCAGCAGCTTTTCAATTTGGAGATGCATTAGATAATTATGCACCTCATTCTGTTGCAGGTAGTAAAAGTTTTTTACTTATCGCCATAACAATCTCAACACATAAAGTGTTCTTTAACTGAGGTCAAAATCATTCTTTAGGTGCTGAGAACACAAACTGTGGATGGCTTGAGGAAGAGGATGAGGATGAGGATGAAGATGGTGGTGATGATGAGGATGCTGGTGATGATGATGATGATGATGATGGTGATGAGATTATTCATCTAACTCCTGAGCCTCTTTGTAAAGAACTTGAAGAGCTTCTCAGGGAAGTACGTGGACAGAAGAAGAGGAAGATAGGGTCGAGGTGGGACAGCTAAAGGAGTCATGAGCTCCTGTAAGTAAAAATTGATATATTGTTAGGAAGCTAAGTGGAGTAGTAAGCTAGTATTGGGGGTAAAAAGGTATAAGGACCCATCTTGAAATGAAATCTCTGTGTGGGTCTTCTTGTGAGATATTGGTTAAAATTAATTTATAAGATAAATTGTGATGAGGTTTATAAGACTTACATTAGTTTTTAATCTAATTTCTGATAAAGTAAAAAAGGCAAAAAAAAAAAATTATCAGTTAGTTGTATCATAATACTAATTACCTACAAAAGCCTGCCACAATACAGGAGTCCACTTATACAAAATCCAAATCAATTCCATCCAAAGTAAACCGAATAGCCAATTTAAAAGCTGGACCAAATCTGAAGTCGGTTTAATCGGGATTACCACTGTATCCAAGGCCCAAAATTTGCATTTGAAACAATCGAGATTTTAACAGTTAGTAGGATAGTTGGTAACTAAAATAAACAGGCTAATGTGTCGCTATTTAAATTATCTATTTATATTATGTTATAATGTTGGTTATTCACCTTAAACAATGTCGATGATTACATATTTATTTTTGGAAAATGCAAGAGAAATATAGAATTGAACTAGTATTAGAATTAAACAGTGTGAACCAAAACAAGCATTTAGTCCATTATTTTTTGGAATGCCCATATTCGGAAGGACATCTTCCATGTGCCTTTAGTTATTATTAAAAAAAAAAACTATATGATTCACTAAGTATGAGTCCGAAATTAGTCTTTAGTCTATTCTTTCGGCATTGCTCCTCTTCTAAATAACATCTTCCATTTGCATTTAGTTTTTTTTTTTTTTTTAAATCTATATGATTGTGAATCCGAAATCAGCCTTTAATATGTTATTTTGGCATTGCCCTTTTTCCCGAGAGCATCTTCTACGTGTCTTTAGTTCCTCTTTTAAAAAATTTATGTGACCCACTAATTACATCTTCCAATCCTATACCAAATTATAAGGGTGGGCACAATTCCCGTTCCGTTTCGTCCCGTTCCGTTTCGTCCTATTTCCGTTAGAAAATTCTCGTCCCATTTCAGATGGATGTTCCCATATGGTACAAGTTTCTTATTCCCATTTGGGAACGGGACGGGACAGAACGGGAACGAGAATTCTCAAAATTTTATTCGGGATAAATTATATATAATACATAATATTATATATATATACATATATATCATATATATAATAATAAAAAATTAGAAATATTGAATCTTAATTTTTAAAAATTTTCTAATATGTTTAGAGCAAATTTTTATGATATATATAATATTATGTATTGTATATAATTAAACGAGAAATGATGCGAGGGAAGATGAAGATTTGTTACTTGGTTTATTAGAATTTTATGTTTATGTAATTTATTTTTATTTTGATGATTTATGGCTGAAGTTTATATTGGCTTGTTTTTGAATTTTAAAGTTTTTATTATTATTATGCGAACACATTTATAATAGTTTTTTATTTTATTTTTTCATGGTTTTTTTTAGAATTTTTATTTCCGTACCGGCCCGTCATGTCCCATCCCGCTCCAGTCCCAAATTTTATATGGGCAATAAATGAGACATATTTTTTTATTCACAAATTTTCGTTCTATTTTCGTTTCCGTAAAATCCCGTCCCAAATTTCTGTTTGTCCACCCTGGCAAATTATACTCTGAACACTATTTTCAGAAAAAAATCCTTAACATTAGCACTATATTTTTTACCCTAAAATGCTTGATGAAATCTAATAAAATGGGGGAAAAAAATATAAAATACTATTTCTACATATATATATATATATATTGATCCTAGTACTTGTAACCATTTATTCAGCAAAAAAAAAAATATTATCCTGAAAACATTGATCCTAGATTCTTATTTCATCAACATAGTATTGCAATCGAAAACATTAATTAATGGAGATAGATCAAGTGTACAAAAAAAAGTTTTAACAATTAACATTCTCGATTTTTTTTAATATAAATCGATCCACACATTAATTACCGTTTTTTCGGCGCAAATAATGTTTTATCCTAAAAGAATCGATCCCATATTTTCATTGCATCAACATAGTATTACAATGAGAAATAGTCATTTACGCGATCGATCAAATATACAATATAAAAAACAAACTCCCAAAAAAATAGTTTAATATTGTAGTATGTAGTTATATGTTTTGTTTCACAACTATAATCTCAATCCATTTATTTTATTTTATAAATGGTATTAATGGTTCACACATCTTGTACTCCGGATACATTTCTTTAATAATTTTCACCATTACCAAGTTTTTGATGAATAGTTGTGACAAAGGGAGATAATAACAAATTAAAATTTGATTGTTTTAGTTATTAATACATAAAAGGTAAAAATGAAACTGAAATTTTTTCCCCCTTTGCATGCAATGTGGTGGGTTTAGAGACGGAAGCTGAAGAGCAAAGGATTTTGTGGGAGACGCTTATAAATTATTCTCTCTCTCGCAATCTTCTTTTTAGGTTCTCTTATAAGAAAAGTCTGCCATTTTCGCTCTCACTCACTTGCTCATTCAGATTTCTCCCTCTTTTCCACCTGCAAAACCCTCGCTTCTCGTTGTGTCGTTTCTTCTCTTCTCCGGTTCAGGAATCAAACGGGTCAAACACGCTGCTGGACCGTCGATTCTTAGGTATTTCGTCTTACCCAGCTCCATCTTTTGTTATTTTTCGAGAAAAATAAGCTCGATCAGGACTCTGTCGTGTTTCTGGGGTTTTTCTCCGTACTGGGTTTATTTCGTTTCCAAATGTAGGTTTGAAATTTGGGAAATTTCGGTTTTCCTTGTGTTACTACTGCTTCGATTTTGTGGAAACGAGCAGAAAAATTGTTTCTTTTACAGATTTTCGAAGTTGTTCTTCCGACTCTTTTAAGTTTTTTTTGTTTGTTTCAAAGGCTGGATTTTTATTTGGAAATTTCTGAGTTTTCTTAAGTAGTGAGCTCAGATGTCTCCGTTTCTCTGCTTGTTTCATTTGCTAAGTGCTAACTTGGTCTTGTTGTTGTGTATTTTCGATTTTTAGGGTTTTGTCATGGAGGAAGATTTTTCATCAGACATTCTAGAAGGAGAGATTGTTGGAATCAAATTTGCTCTTGCTACTCACCATGAAATTGTAAGTTTTTAAGAGTTATCCTCTCTGGAGTTGATCCATTTTGTTCTGCATCTTTATACATGAATGTGGTTCTAAGAGTCGTCAAAAATTGCATGTACAGCTTTGTTTAATACTAAAGCTAAAATGTTCATCAGAAGTTCTTCAGAAGTAAGGATTACGAATAACCAAAACCCTCTATGCTTTGGTTAAGTTTGGCACCAAGTTTCTGAATTTCATTATAGTTGTACTCAGCTCTGTATAGTGCTAAGTTCCACAGTTTTACTTATAAATGCTGTTCTGCAATATATGCTTCGTCACTCTTCTATTTCTCATTGGGCTGTAATTCTTTCTTGCAGTGTAAAGCATCAATTAGTGAGTCTCCGATAAATCATGCCAGTCAACTCTCTAACGCATTCTTGGGGTTACCTCTTGAGTTTGGTAAATGTGAAGCTTGCGGTGCGACAGAGCCAGATAAATGTGAAGGTAATCCAGTTCCGTTTTGCTATATATTGTTTCTTACATTGGTTGTTGGATTAGTTGTTCAGATATCGATCTTTGTTTCTACATTTTCAGGTCATTTTGGTTATATTGAGCTTCCAGTTCCAATATACCATCCTGCTTATGTTAATGAGCTGAAACAAATGCTGAGCCTTCTGTGCTTGAAATGTCTGAAGATAAAGAAGGCAAAGGTATAACCTCACTGAGTTTATTAAATTTGATGTGATCCAATCATATAATTTTATATAATCCATCATAAACCGTATTAAATCTCGACCAATTTTTTTCACCTTTCTGATTACAGAGCACAAGTGGTGGTCTTGCGGAGCGCTTATTAGGTGTCTGTTGTGAAGTGAGTGGCATGTTCTGTACATTCTGATTGTTTCCTTCAACTAGTTGCATGTTAGAAACGTGCTAATTCAAATATAGAGTAGTTATTGTAACATTAATCAATGCTTTTTGAAGTAGTAATTATTCGTATTTTCGTGGCACCATGGAACATTCACTGCTTATATGTGTTTTTGGATGTTATTATTGCTGAACTTCTTGAATTTTTAACTACTGAATTACTATATTTAGGAAGCTTCGAATATCTCAATCAGAGATAAAGCATCAGATGGTGCCTCATACCTAGAACTGAAGCTCCCATCTAGGTCAAGACTGCAGGCGGGTTGCTGGAATTTCCTGGAAAGATATGGTTACCGCTATGGAAGCGATTATACGCGGCCCCTGCTGGCAAGAGAGGTTTTACTTTC